>JAEAOA010002241.1:1732723-1742958 GCA_016746295.1 Potamilus streckersoni
AATTTTTCTGATCTTCTGTTAAATTAATTTTTCTAGGTAATATCCGGCATATGGTCACATTATTATAGTATATATACAATATGGATAATAAAAAAAAATGATATAAAAAGGATTGAAATATTCGATTGAAAATTAAAAATATAGCCTTTTACAACACCTCGTCGGTACAGTTTTCCTATAGTTTGTGCAGTTTCATATATCTGATATAACAATGTGTTACGTATCGCTTTATGCGATTCTGACTGGTTCGAATAAGCCCATTCAATTATTTTACAGTATTCTCTTTACTGATTGGCTGCGATCGTGGGAAACTTTTTAAAGCCCACATACTGCAATCTTTTGCTCTGAATGAACATTTTGGAAGCCAGTTTTATTTATATTTTTCAATCGAATATTTGAATCTTTGTTATATCATTTTCTTTTATTATGCGTGTGGAAATGAGGAAGAAGGTTGTTGAAACCTGACTTCTCATAAAATTATCCTCTGATTTATTTTCTCTCTAGATTGATATGTTTGAGAATGTCAATGCATTTCTCTCTGAATCAAAAAATGTTTTTCAGGCTACAATTTAAAGTTTCGAAGACACTGCAAATTTCTGCTCAGCCGCAATAACTGTGCTTTCATTAAATCATACTAAATACGATGGTCAGAATTAAATAACATGCATTTAAGTGAGTTTGAATCAGTTTACGAAATGTTTACTAGTTTAAATCAGTTATATATATATATATATATATATATATATATATATATATATATATATATATATATATATATATATATATATATATATATATATACAATTAAGCGTGATATTGCCAAGACATTACTTATAAATTAAGTTAGTTAAAAACATCATACATTAGACCATTTTGTTGTATTCAACAGTCGCCAGAACGCTTCATATCCGAAACCAGGTCCAGCCTCATCTGCCTGGCTTAGAGTCTGTAAATAATAATAATAATAATAATAATAATAATAATAATAATAATAATAATAATAATAATAATAATAATAATAATAATAATAAAAATAATAATAATAAAAATAATAATAATAATGATAATAATAATAATAATAATAATAATAATAATAATAATAATAATAATAATAATAATAAAATAATAATAATAATAAAAATAATAATAATAATGATGATGATGATGATAATAATAATAATAATAATAATAATAATAATAATAATAATAATAATAATAATAATAATAATAATAATAATAATAATAATAATTTATGAAAATATATACCTGTTTGAAACAGCCAACATGGGAAGAAAATAGTAAAGACAAGAAAGATAATACTGTTTTCCTTTAAATTACCTTTTCAAACATGGTTTCTTATTGTAGGAATATTAGTCATGGCGCTGTTTAAGTGTGCAATAGAAAGTCAATTTTTTACACTTTTAATCAAAATTCATCAAGAGATATGCATTGTTAGGACATCAAACCAAAAGAATATATTCCAACCAAGATTAAATCTACTCGACCCACCCACCCATCCAAAAATGCTCTCGTTCAGGAGCAATAGTTAAGTAGGAGCCAATATGGTGACCTTCTATTTGCTGTCGACATCGGTTAATACATTGCAACGAAGGACACACGGTACTAATTATGTGGGGAAATGGGAACCAGCCTGGAAATGGGTGAACATACATTAGAGCATATATTGGTTTGGGTGGCCATGTTTGGTTAATTATGTAAGTTATGTTTTAGGAAAAATAATCTTTTGAGAACCTTCCTTAATTGTAAATGGAAAAAAAGATATTGTTTTATTGATGGAATTTCAGTCCTTTCAGTCTTAAGCTTGGAACAGTCATTACTAAAATTAGCACCTGACTCTTTGGTGTGGACTTGAAAGCATGTTTCAAATACATGCCGGTCCGAAAAATGCCGCGGCTCATATCCTTTCCTATACACAGAAGCTGATATCCAGATTTCATCTATACTGATAAATATAGGTTTGATCATGTGCACTAAGAAATTTTAAGTTATTGAATTTTTAATATCATGGTGTTTGCATAGATTTACAATGGGAACTGAATAAGTACCGTGAGTCCTTTATGTCATCCCCAGGGAAAGTCAATCTTATGTTGAATCGAAGGCAATTATCGGCTTCGCTTTTGTCATACAAATATGACAACAGAGACATACAAAGTCTTCCAAACTTCAAATAACGATCATCATATACAACGTTGCAGTTTTGTTGTTGCATTTTCATGTGATATCACTATATTTTGAAGTTTCAAGGTACTTGCAAATTAGCTTACTGCAGTCTACTTTTTGTAATAAAAGGAAAACAGTTTTTAACATCTGACCAGGTTTACCTATTACTATCAAAGTTTTAAGGTCAAATTTAGAGCTTACACTTATCGTATTGATGAAAAACGTTTAAAGAGTTTTATGAAAAATCTACCTTTTAGTTTCTAGAGGTTTCTGAATACGTTTAAACGCCAAATTCAAAACATTTGTGAGTGGTTTCTCATTGATGAACTTATAAGGTTACATGAATTAGCTTGTGCATGAACCTTCTTTATATAGTAGTACTATGTCAAATGTCCCAAATGTAGTTGATGGTGTTCCATTTAAATTATATGTTACTGAGCATTGATTTCGACAAGTGCATCTTTAACATTTTTCAGCACGACTCAACAACTTGCGTTGAATCTGAATCTCGGACATTCTTCAGCATGACATTCCAGCATAAAGCTCAATAATTTTTCTCCCATGCGCTTTTCTATCAGGAACTTTAAAATCATGGAGAATTTGCCTAGTTTATTGGATTCCTACCATAAGGCAGTTTTTCTTCCTCTTTTATAAAAATTCATTGGCTCTATCGATGTGTCACAATGCATTAACTATTGTACAAACGTGTTTCATTTTTTTTCTCATAAGTATGCTCTTTTATATTCCAACTTACATTCCAGGTAATAGTAAGTGTACCTTCACTGCCACCACCTCCGCCAACGTTTTCGGGAGAAATCTTCGGTTTATCGGGAAACATCAGATAGAAACCTAGAACCAAGATCGTAATCCTAATAACACATGTTCGCACTAAAGCTCTGACTCAAGTCTAAATTCTCATGTCTAAGTAGTCAGTGACTTAAAATTGTTCAATTAAAGATAATAACTTGTGCGTTGAGTTCGGAATGTGTATCTTACCAGTGTCTATAATCCTGAAGCATGATAAAAAAATAATGCAATATTGTTTTCAAACTTTCTCCCTTTTAAAGCTTTGATAAAAATTTATGATTTCGTTATTATTTTTATTATTTTATTATACTTTGCTATATATTCTATGGAATTTTTTATAATAAGATGTAAAATATATAGGAAGCAAAAACAAATAAGTTCAATCTAAAATTGCACAAAATCTTTTATGTATAATTTTCGTATTATTATTATTATTATTTTTATTATTATTATTATTATTATTATTATTATTATTATTATTATTATTATTATTATTATTATTATTATTATTATACTTGTTGGAAGGCTCGGATCACCGGCACCAAATGGAATATTGCCGGCTCTTAGTCGGAAACTGTATGATGTATGGGGACTCAAATTCTGGACTAAGTATGACCGCCGGTTTGGATATTCGGCACCTTGAAACATTGTCATCTCACTGGGAATATCTTAAAATGAATATGGCATTAGTTACACTTATTTATTTGATTTGATTTTTTTTTAAAGTGTGTGAAATAAACCGTTATATATTTATAGCATAATATGAACTATTCGCTGAGAGTGGCTTGCTATTTCAGGAAAGGTGTTTTATAATTGTAATGTGTAATATTGCTGAGATGTTACAATTTGCTATTTATTACAACAATAAACTATTATATCACAAACTTGTCATAGTCGTAATTCTAACCATACATTTGTCATATTTTGCTGTCTATTTAATACTAGTAAACCCACTAGAGCTATCCAAAGTCAACGGTTTCCTTCTTAATATGCCAAATGTTGTATTGACCAATATTCACTTTTGCTATTTAGGTGGATATAACAGATTTGATTCTAATTACATAACAGTACCAGTGTCACATTTTTTTCTTAATGTATTTAGTTGAATGTGTAGGGGAAGAGACTAAACTGTTTCCTTATCAAGAACTTGTAGCACCGTTTGTTTTCTTTCTTATAAACATATAAAAAATAGCATATGGACTTCTGATGTACATATTTGAGAGCACTGGTAGATTACAAAAAAAATATAACTTCCCTGACTTTAAAAATTAGGGATAGAGTTTCATACTTGTTTCTATAACTCTCCATTTTGGGTAATAATTTGTTCTTGCCTCCAAAATATAATAAGTAATCGGAAAACCATGGTCAGATTCTGCGCTCCATGTCCAGTACAAAGGTATTGATGTGGAGTTCCTTCGAACATTGTCAGCATAAACTCCTAAAGGCTCACCAGGGGGACCTATTTGAATGAACAAAGAACAACAGTTATGTCATGGTTGATAATGAGAATAGGAAAGTCCAGTAGATGCTCATCTATCAACAGGCTAATCATAAAATCCCTCGACATGAATTTTATTGACTTGATCTAAATCCCTACATGAATTCTGTCATCAATTTTGATTTTCAAACAAAAAGGAATACATTCTTTCCATGTGAATTCTATGGCCGTATAGACAAGTTTTAACTGCAAATGGTGTCTTTTTGTGTTTTGTGGGTTTAACGACATACTCTAGCTATACATTGCGCCCAGCATGTTTGGTTGAGAAAAAAGCCAGGAAAACCCCTCGAAAAAAAATCACCATCATCTTGAGCATCTGAGAACGCTTGTCACAAGTTGTCGACGGTACTAGCCTGTACAGATCACTCACATCTCGAATCCCCATTCGACAGCTCGACCATATTGCAAACTAGAGCTGTCCAAAAAATTATTATATAATAAGAAAGTTTCTTACAGTAATATTATATGAAACCACTGAAGTAAAAAAACAAAAAAACCCCAAAAGAAATCGATAAGCAAAGTTAGCCTTGACAAACGTTCTATGTCACGTGGGTGGTAAATTATTAATCATATTCATTGGTGCTAGTCAATGGTCCAGAATATGTTTCAAATGGATTCATTTTTATAAATTTTCAACCCCAAATATGGGATTGTTCTTCCCATATAAAAATATAAAATTAGTCACCTTTTTACTCGCTTATAGGTCGGTTTCAACTACAAACAGCATAGGCTATAATACGCCGGCAGATCAGGGTCTATGTTGTTTGCTTTAGTGATAATTTCTAACAAACTACATAGATCCCGACCTGAGATTCATTAAGCGATGACAGATTTAGGTTTAAGCAGTTTGCAGTCAGACCTTACTTATAAGCGAGTACATGAAGGTACATTTTTGTACATTTTCTCTTTGAAGAACAATAAAACAAAGTTCAACCTGTCATTGTAGAATTAAATTTACATTATGGTTTTTTAAAGTTGTAGTGTAAATTATTCTTTATAGTAGAAACTGCAAACAACAGATAATTATTTGTCGTGTGTATTGCGTGCTCAACCATTTAAAAGCGTCATCATCAACAAGGTAGAAAGCCTATAGTCCACCGGGGAACTTTGTCAGTGGACAGATGTTATCAGTGTGTGACATAGTCGGTAGAACTCCACAGAACAGGAAGAGTAAGTTGATTGGCCCCATCGGACAACGTTGGCTGCACACCGACCTTCTCCTGTCCGGAGCAGTTCAAAGTGGTCCACATTTGCAGTGGAAGGTAGAAGCCAGGAGGGCAGACAGATAGATCGGCTACGAGGAGTGGTTTATAACATCTGTTAAAGACCACTCAACACTCCATGCTGAAATAGCTGTCATATTCTCTTGCAACGAACCAAACCAGATCGGTCGTCTCGAAGTCAAATGGACTGCTGTCTGTCAGGTGCTGTCCATGTACAGTGGAAGTTTTTCCACTGTTATATACCGTAGTCAACATCTGATAGGAGACCTGGATACACGATGACTTCAAAAATCAAAATATCTGTACTAGTCCCATTTAAAAAAAAAAAATTCTCGTGCACCTACAAAGAGGATACTTGCTTGAGGTAAAACATAACAGCTGTTGTGTAATTGAATTGCAATTACAACATTTGTTCTGTACACAGAAATTCTGTAAATACAGAAAATAGCATAGCATGATGACATCACACTATCATCATCAAATCATACGTGTATGCCTTTCTCACATTGATGAAATGTGTTGCATCTATATGAATGGAAGAAAGGTGAGATTCGTAGCATGAATTTGGCGCATTTGAAATAAGTGTATATAAATAATACAAACTAGAATCCGGTTTTACAGTACATATAGTCAAAGAGTACAGTATAGTCAATCATGAAAACACCACACAAATACAAAATTTCATTTAGAAGACATCCTGCCTGACACTGTTTATGCAGGAAGGATGCATATGTATATAAGGGCATAAAGTAGGACAAGTATTGCTGACTGACACATGGCCTTTTTTATGGCCTATTATTAATGCATTTGTAATGAAATCATCAAAAGATATTCCGTTAGAAACAAATACTAGATCTATAAAATATGAAAGAGCTTACGTAGAAAAATGAAGATTGGCTGAAAGATGGCCTTCCTGTGGCTTGTTTTAAAATCCTAGCTCATATGTAACCATATCTAAGTAGGTCTTTTCTTTTCTCAATCGTTTCCTTACATGTAGTTCATTCTACAAATTTTAAGTGGCCTGCTCTCGACATCATTAATTGCAAAATTTACCTTGTTATCAACAACCCTATAGAAATTATTACAATGGTACAGTTTTTCTTGAGGTTTTATTTTGTATTCTTATTTCCCAACGAAGCGCCTCAAGACCAATGTTTTGAAACTTATGAATAAGGGCAATAATATAACGACCAGCATTAATCACACTTTCGGAGTTGCTCATGGGCAAATATGTTATTGATAATTATCAACGTTAACACACAAAAAAGTTTGTTAATATTTATAACAAAAAATGGTGATCTTAAATTTCCAAGTTTGTTTATAACATAAATCAAATACGCAAAAAGCAAAAAGACCGATGTAATTTCTGGGATTTTTTTCTTTCATTTACCTCTGATGATTGCCGATAATTATCGTATTACAACGAATCTCGATCAGCCAATATTTTCCCTTAACATGATTATTAATTTATCATCAATCGCACTGGTTGAGTCTTGTATTTTTTATTCAGGAAGTAACGAAGTTCGATTATTATTTAATTTCGATCCCATATTTTCTGTATCGTATCGAGGTACACAAAACCAGGTCAGTATCAGTTTTGTTTGTTTGTAAATAGTTTGTGGCAGTTAATCATCAAACTTTTAAACCCACTTTCACCTATGGCTTAAGAGGATTAATACATACCAACCGCTGTTTGTTACTTTGAAATACTTAATCACTAATTCTTCCTTTATAAAGTGGAAACCCTTTTTCTTAATAACTTGCTTACCATGTTACTTTAAATTTAATTATAGAATGATAAATATATGCCTTCTCTTACCTCCCCTGGTTGAAGGCTAAGTGGAATAATGGTATGGCCCTGGGTTTGTCGTCGTCGTGTGTCTGTTGTGCGTCCATTCATTTGTGGCTTATTTACATACTGAAGTCTTTATTAATTTTCATCCACCTTAGCATATCAGCTTATATTGTATCGGATGATTTTGGAAACGATTGGCATCTACTGATGTTTAATTCAAGTCCTGGTATCTGATTGACTAAGTCTGTTAACAACGTTTGAATAGGCTTGTATAGCAGGTAATGATTTTATCCTGAAATTGTTCAAAGAGTTTCATAAATTAAACACTAATAGGCGTTATGTACATGGATTTTAATTTAATTATTAACAGCGTCCTCCGGGAAAACTATGTTTTTTTTTCACCACGGTAATTCGTATCAGATGTAGTAATGAAGTAATTTGTCAGAAGATGAAACATTCCAATTATGGCATGTGTGTCTGAGAGGAGAGATTCTCGACACTGATTTGTTTTATTTAACTTACAGAATAAATCTTTGTTGTGACCAGATATTTGCATGATTTCATTTAGAGGAATGCAGTGATCGCTCAGTTTCTGGCGCTGTAGTGTGGTAACCAAGTGCTCAGGAAAAAAATTCCAAAGCACTCGTCCATGCAACGAGTGAGTTACAAAGAGATACTTCTCCCTATCCTGATTGTATTCAACACAGTACACTTCTCCAGTACACTGCATACACATTTACTCTCTGTGTATGTGTATGTGTGTGTGAGTGTGTATGTGTGTGTGTGTGTGTGTGTGTGTGTGTGTGTGTGTGTGTGTGTGAGATTAGGAATTGTAACTTAGCTTAAACAAATTTCCAGTCATATTGCTACGATATCTGAAGTGTGGCAAGCACTAAGGCATCAAGCCGCGTCATGTCCCACGCAGTCCCATTATCTTGTCAACAGGACGACCATTCACGAACCTCTTAATACTGAGTGTCAAGCGTGGCAGCTGCTAGTTACATTTTTTAAATAAGTCTTTGATATGACTTGGCCGGAGTTCGAAACCACAACGAGGCGGATGGTTCAACCGCATCGGCCACCATAGATTACACTTTTACCAAGGAACGATACATACTCACAGACCAGACACAGACACACATACACACAGACAGACAGACAGACACACACACACACACATATATATATATATATATATATATATATATATATATATATATATATATATATATATATATATATATATATATATATGTGTGTGTGTGTGTGTGTGTGTGTGTGTGTGTGTGTGTGCCTAATGAAAGCATAGTTTGTTTTAATATTTAAAAATAAAACTATTTTAGAAATAAAACATGAATAGTATAAATGCATAGAGAAAAGAGATTAGGAATTGTCTGAAAGACACCATGAAAGGGAAATATACTGCTTTTCTCAAGAGACTTGTGAACTCCGTCATGTGGTTTATTAATTGTTGTTGGAATTAATAAACCGTGTGCGGGAGTAATAAGCTGCGCACGAGAGTAAAATAACCACCGCACGTAGGAGTTATTATTTTTCTTCCGGAAGTTAAATATTTTCTTTCGTCATATTAATTATTTCGTGCGCGTGATAATAATTCACGTGCTGGAATTGCATTTTTTTTAAGCGTGCGTCACTGTGGTGTGTAACCGCTGTTGGATGTACAGGGGACGAGGCCATCTATACGATAATGCATGCTAGGTTTTGATAGCTAAGATATAATTCCGATATAATTAATAATAAATACGAGCTAATCATTATAAGAATGACATACCTGCGTCATATAATTACAGGATTTCAAATCTTACTTACTAACTCAGAATTTAAAAAAGTGCCTCGTTTTCTGTGTGGCACTAACTCCCTTCCTGGCATGACGCTCAGATTGATTTTGTGTTTGACGATGACGATAGGTCAGTTACTTACCTCTGACAGTGAGATGTGCAGATACTGAAGTTTCTGAAAGACGAGTCTGCGCAACGCATTCATAAGTTCCGCTATGTTTGAACTGTGCGTTAACAATATAGAGTCCCCTGGATCCCGGAATGTTGGTACTCTGAGATAAAAAGCACCCAACAAAACATTAGCTTCCCAGACGAATATGGATTTGTGTATGCAGGCATAATATAATATAATATAATATAATATAATATAATATAATATAATATAATATAATATAATATAATATAATATAATATAATATAATATAATATAATATAATATAATGTACTACAAAAAAATAATATTAAGAACACACCTACTGCACTCTTAATATACCTGCTCCTACTGTTGCTGCTACTATATAATGTTACAAATACTATTACCACAATCTATTTTTACAAGTCAGGGTTCATTTGCTTGACCGTGCGGTGTCAAAACCCTGGCACGAATCCCGCTAGAAGTCATAAGTTTACCCCATATTGCCAAAGACTTCTATACAACTTCAGTTGTAAGTTGGAAAGCCCGACGTGTCCATTCTATACATAAATGTTTACTCTAACCAATGTAAGACCACATTATTTACAACTTGCCAAATAACCATCAACCACACATCAGCAAAGTTTCTCTACATTAACTTTCCGTTCCGCCAGTAGTTCAGACCGTAGAAACTCTACAAATATCCCTAACACGGGGGACTTTTTTAACTGCGCCACCTGAGGCCAGTCGATCTACCGTTTCAAGGCACATCACACCAGTAAACCTATATCACTTTCCA
>JAEAOA010002242.1:0-25000 GCA_016746295.1 Potamilus streckersoni
ATGTCTCACCCAGTCACATTATCCTGACATCAGGTCGACCAGTCCTAATACCAACCTCTTAATGCTGAAAGCTAAGCGAGGCAGCTGTTAGTGCCATTTTTAAAGTCTTTGGTATGACTCAGTGAGGGTTCGAACCCGCAACCTCTTGCATCCGAGGCGGACGCTCTAACCGGCATACCCACCAGAGCGGTAACAACGTGTACATTTTAATTAATACCATCCCGTGTAAGATAATGTGTACACCACAAGCCCATTTATAGTCGTAAATAGGTGTATAATAAAGTTAAATACAGCCAAAATGCATATATAATTATAGATTTGTTGCATCTGGTTTTATTTACGCTGCACCAAATATAACAGGAAACTCAGATCATTAAACTATTGTAAACTTACTAAGCACACGTAACCTTGAAAGTTTTCCAGGGACAAGGAGGAGATAAGCCTGCATTATCCTCTCAAGTGCAGTGTACTACAGGTGTGTAAACCTGTGTCCCCGTAGTGTACGCAATTTACCCAATGTGTGTCATTCCCCCTTTGTATGTGGAAAACACACAATGTGAGTAAAAAAAATGTATTTCAAAAACTATAGACTCCAAGGATATATTATTGTGTAAAATCAAATAAAATCCACAGTAAAGGAAGTGTATAAATGCCTTCCCTGAAGTGGACCTCCTAATGTATGTGGATTTACAAGGTCCTCCTAATGTAGGTAATGCTTGTGTGTATGTGTGTGTATTTGTGTGTACGTCTTGGCTCGTTTAAAATAAATATAAAGAATAAAGCGAAGTAAAAAAAAAACGTTTTAAAATTTATTAAAAATAATTTATTTCCTAGAAAACACGGTAAAAAGGTGAAAATATGAAGAAGGAATTACGATTTGTGAAGAAAATCCAAACATTTGTACTGGAATTGTAGAAACCTACGTTCTAATAATTAACAATTCTAATTGAAGGTAATCTTAATATCAATTCTGTTCCAATATAGTGGATGATGGCGTCAGACGAATGTCTTATGTCCAGAATTTTCACTTTGAATCACAATTAGTACTGTTATGTCCCAGTTTAGAATCAATTTCACTAAGGTCTTTGAACAAAGACAGTTATTTTTTGTATAGATATCCAGGAAAAATAATTCTTGTTTAAACGATAGATGAAGACTAGCTATCATATATAACTATATACATCTCGCTTTAGAGACATACTAATGAACAACTCTTCCCAGCATCATAAAGAGAATACCTTTTCCTCGAAGTGTATGAACGACCTTACAAAGTGCTAAAATATTCCTCTGTCCGACTTTTAATATATATATATATATATATATATATATATATATATATATATATATATATATATATATATATATATATATATATATATATATATATATATATCTTATACAGATATATATATATATATATATATATATATATATATATCCTTTACAGGATATACATATATATATATATATATATATATATATATATATATATATATATATATATATATATATATATATATATATATATCATTTTACAGGTAACTCCACGCATAGAGGAAGTAAGAACAAGAACAACGTAGGGCTATATCACATGGCGACACGCGAAATGAGCAGGCCTGCGGAAGAGCATCAGAAAACATCATGTGTGGACTTTCTCAAAATTACTTTTACGGCCTTTTATTAGATCTTTAGGGAAAAAAAAGTGGAGAGGTAGGGTCCGTATTTAAAAACTTCGGGACCCTGGCTCCTAACAACAAAATTCTCAAATTGATAAGGCAGACGGAACACTAAGAACATTCACTAGAATATTAGGATTCAAAATTTTAAATGAGTAGAAACACAACGTCTGACCTCAAAATTCCAAATTGAAGAAAAGAAATTTAATAAATTAAATGGGGAGTAACAAATTATATGCATTTATGAATGAAATAAAAGTAAAAACGGAAGAAGGGAAGAGTGTTATAGAAAGGATGAGGTGCATATAAAAAGTAGAAAAACTGAATGAATTTGGAATAGTAGGCTGTCCTTACAAGAATAAAATATATACCAAAATACAAAAGCACCATACGCATAGCAAACACAGGACATGGGGAACCTGCAGCCAAGGTTAACCTATAGAAAAAGGGGAATGATTCCGATAAGGAAAAAAAAAGCCTTATCGGATAAATGAACCTTCAGAAGACACTAAGGACAAAATACCCCAACAAAATTTAATTTAATGGAAATTAATTTTTTTGGAATTAATTAAACAATTGTTGCTATAGCAACACATCAAAGGCCAAACACGAATACATAAACTTTTTAGATATTTTTTTTTCGGCTTAGTAAGGGGTGATCTGTCTGTGCCCCCTCACATCCAAAAGACTTTTTCACAGATAATCGAGTATTGAAACTGAACAAAAACGTAATTTCATTCAAGCGAAAGAAGAATCGATTGGTGATTTCCACATCTCACAATCGCAGTACAGGGAGTAAACACATAATTAGAAATAACTGTTATCCAACTAGCAATCTAAAAAAAAAGTTAGGACAATCTAAGAGTCATATTTATGTTCTATTTAATTAACACGACGTTATTTGCAAAATGTCAGACACTATAAACATAATCATCATGACAACAAAAATTATATATAATAATAATAATATAAATATAAGCAACCATGTATGTTCTCAACAAATTTGCAGGGTTACCGGGGGTGGGTGTGTGTATAATAAAAACGGGTGCAACAAGGTGTGCTTCCTTGGCAGAGTTATCATTTTAAATCAATGTATATTGAATGATAAAACCACCTGCAGTGAAAACAGATTGCATTTATATAAAAGAATTACTTTATTCAGAGAACCACGCACATTGGTGCATACAAGTATATATATATATATATATATATATATATATATATATATATATATATATATATATATATATATATATATATATATATATATATATATGTTTGTGTGTGTGTGTGTTAAATTATGTTGATTATAATTTTTAAAATGTACAGATGTATCAAAATTTCTTATATCAATATTACATCATACTGAATAGAATGTTAAATTATGTAGCATACATTACATAGTCCCAGGTGCAGAGTTTTAAGGTACAAATATTGATTTTGTCAAGTAGCAAAACAAGAATAAAAATGACATGTTTTATCAAAAAATTATGTCACCTGAAATTATTCCACTACTTATTCACTACAATTTACTTGTAATTGTCCAATTTATACTCATAAAAAGGCAAGACATTTTTTTGAGTAAATTCCTTTTTGTTGGGGCACCAGATAGATCTACCCTACTTAGCCGAAAGAAATATATAAAACAGTTTATGTATTTGTGTTTACCCCCTGATGTGTTGCTATGTTTAATTTATTTATATAATTAAAAAAATTCCATTAAATTAAATTTTGTTGGGGTATTTTGTCCTTAGTGTCTTCTAAAGGTTCATTCATCCGACAAGGCTTTATTTTCCTTTTCGGAGTCATTCCCTTTATATCTGTAAGTTAACATTGGCTGGAGGTTTCCTATGTCCTGTGGTTGCTATGTGTTTGGTGCTTGTGTATGTTGCTATATATTGTATTCTTGTAAGGACAGCCAACTATTTCAAATTCGAATTCGTTCAGTTTTTTTCTACTCTATTATATGCATCCCTTTCTTTCTATTACACTCCCCTTTTTCCATTCATACTTCTATTTCATTCATGAATATTTATAATTTGTTAATCCCCATTTAATTTATTAAAATTTCTTTTATTTAATTTGAAATTTTGAGGTCAGACGTTGTGTTTCTACTTATTTTAAGTTTTAAATCTAATGTCTTTTATGATTTTTTTTAGTAATTCGTCTGCCTGATTAATTTGAAAATTTGGTTGTTTGGGAGCTAGGGTCTCGAAATTTTTTAATTCGGACCCTACCTCCCCACATTTTTACTAAAGATCTAATAAAAGGCCGTAAAAAAAAAAACAAAAAAAAAAACGTTTTGGAGTAAATCCATACATGGTGTTTTCTGAGGCTCTTACACAGGCCTGCTCACTTCGCGTGCCGCCATGTGGTATGGCCCTACGTCGTCCTTGTCCCTTACTTCCTCCGTGCGTGGAGTTACCTTTAAAAAGAAATATAGTTGGAAGTTATATTAACTTAAAAGACAAAAAAAAATTAATAATTTTTACTTCCTTATACTTATAATTGGACCGCATTTACTTATTATACTCATAATAAAACTTATTATTTTCATATATTCAAGTTTGTTACAGTTGTCGCCCAAATATAGTAATTTTTATGTTCTATACACCCCATATTTTTTAAAGATATTAATTATTTCTTCTCTATCGTTTCTAATCGTTTTACAATATAATATATCATGTTTTTGTGTATTCAAATTTTTTTTTTACATAAAGGACACTTTGGTATAGTTTTAATCACTCTTCTCCTCTCTGCCACATCTCAAGTCAACCATGCATTATGTAAGAATTTAAAAATTACATTTTGTATTTTTAGAGAATTTATTTTTGCTCACAGTTTCCAACTTTGACCAATTTACCTCACCCCCCCACACAGACACACACACACACACACACTTCATTTTCAATTATTTCTTATAGGTACTATTCCCCCTACAATTTCAATGTCTCTATATTTTAATATTATATCCTTTATATATTGTGATCTTTTAGGAATTTCAATTATTTTATTAATTGCATTGTTTCTATATATTTCTTGTTTATTTAATAAAGTATAGCCAAACCAATATAAGTAAATCCCTTCCCAAGGTTTCACGGTTTTAGGTTTAATAATTTTTAAACGCTCTTTGATATTTGCAATTTTTATTAAAATCGGACATGGTATATTTAGCGCCCCCCACCCCCTTTTCCATAGCTCTATAGTTAGTATTTTTTGTATGTAGTGTGTTTTTAAATCTCATATATAATTAATTATTTCATTATCTAATTTTTCTAAAATCTTATTATTAATGTCAAATGATTTAAAAACATTATTTATATTAGAATATAGGTACGTTTATGCTATTTGCTCACTTTCCATTAAACTTATTGGCATTGGGCCCAGATTTCAAGTGATTTTTAAAATTTTATTTATTAATTGTTTATGGTTTTCAGTTTCTTCATTTTGCCCAAAGAAAATCCATAGGACTTTTACCGTTTTCTTTATGTATTGTGGAAGCAATCCAGGCTGATTTCCCCTTCAGTTACCTATTATATTTCCTTTTTATCATGTTCAATTTTTTACCGGATGCTTTACCAAAATTCTCATATTCCTCCATTCGGTATTTGAAGGAATTAGGGTTTCTTATTTGTTTTAAAATACTCAATTATAATTTTAATACTTAAAACATTGTTTTGTATGTCCTTCCCCTCTGACCCACAAGATTGGTTTTCATTAATGACCCTAGTTATACAATTTTAACCCGATTAGCCAAAATTTTGCTTAATATCTTATCTTATCTTATATCTTATAATCGACATTCAGGTGGAGCAGCTACTGTCATAATCTGGCAACAATCGTTCAACTTTGCTTTATAAGGAAGAAGAAATACATCATCGTCTCGTGTATTAAATGTTCTGAAGTTAGTCTTATTATGTTCCTTAGAATTTTCATCGAGATATTCAGCATACAGAAATTCTCTTACTGCTTCATATGGGTCTTACGTTTCTGTCAAATCGATAAAATTTTTAGCAAATATTTTGTTATTTATTAGGTTATACAACATTATTGCGTGGTTTTTACTTTAAATATTAATTATTTATAATTTTTTCTATTTCCTGTGATAAAGAGATATTTTCTGTTGTTATCAATGCGCGTTAGGTTTCTTTAGTTGACGCGATTTCTGAAACAACTTGTTTTATTGTCGGTGCACAGTCTTTTATTTTATCAGCAATTTTTGTCAAACAGCAGTTCCAGCTGCAGATGCAGCTCCAGTTGCAAATGCATTTGATGCGTCAATAGCAATTGGCTCAACTTTATGAGATATTCCTGGAACATTTCCTATATTTATAGCAAATATATTTTTAAAAAAAATCCTTAAACTATTTTTCTTCTGTAATTTTTTTCTGTTTCATTATATCCGAGGTTGAATAATGCTGTTGTCATATCTTTTAGCTTTTCTTATAAAACAATATTTAATATTGTTCGCAAAATTGTTTGTAATAAGTAACAAACTCGTTGTTTAGATTAATATTAAGTTAACAGCAGCGTCTTACTGGTGGTGTCAAGATGCTCTACAATTACTTAATTAAATGATTTAATTATAATAAATCAAACCCAGGGACAGGCATTGGAAATTTTAATATTGTTTAAAATCGGTAAACAAATAATTTATAATGGAAAACGTATAGTTTTAATCATATTTAAGATAAATTACAAAACAAGATGTGGACGCTTTAATGCAATGATACAGATATCATAAAATAACTTTGGTGCGTAAAAAAATGCTACAAATGCTATAATAAAGTATTTCGAGTAATATCATATTTACCACTGCTAATGACTAGCTCTGGTATAATTTCAAATGGAGCGTCATTAAATCCGTTTCAGTTAATGATTTCCGAAATAGTCCTGGTTATAGAAACAATATCACCTAAACATTTATTTCCAATATCAATAATTTATGGTTGTGTTGTCAAAATTAAAAATGCGAAATATGTCGCCAAGTTGGACCTTTTAAAATAATTGTGGCAAATTTCACTCACGAAAAGAGCAACGGACATTTCGGTATTTGTAACTTCAGATGGACTTTACCAACATAAAGTGATACAGTTTGTGATGGAATAGCTACTATTAACTTTCCAATGTTTAAATGTGAATTTTGCCGTACATTTTTAGTACATGTTTTGGGACATGGTCAAGTTAAACATACAGTGGGACATGGTCAAGTTAAACATACAGAAGTTAAGTTTAAGGTTGTCTCTCAATTCTCAGTATCTATCATTTATTTAAGCTCCAGATTTTAGTCAGTGATTTAAAGTGTCTGTGGATGGAGTTTCATGTGTATTTAAATACAATTTTGTCCTATTTTGCATATATGTTGTAGATGCATACAATACATATCATACATACCATGCATAGCAAGCATGCATGCATACATACATACATGCACACATGCATACATACATGCATATATATATATATATATATATATATATATATATATATATATATATATATATATATATATATATATATATATATATATATATATATATATATATATATAGTACTACCTCCAACCCCTCTTTTTACATTCATTTTTGACAGAAAAGTGCTATTTTAAAAATGTTTCTGCGAGAAGCCAGTTACAGCTAACAGAATCAGTACGTACCTTATTCATCTTGAAAGTTCATTAGTACTATAACAAATTAACATAGTTTTCATCACCCTTCAACCATGTAAATATTTAGATCTTTACCTCTGAAACAGACACATGTAAATGTAAAAGCCATGTCGGCTGCACATTTGCAGTCCAAGTTACGTATTTGATATCCATTGATAGTCTATTTCTGACAGGCAGTCACCAACAAGGCAACCATTTACAAGCCTAACTCAAAGTATATGTAAACCACATTACAGATTTAGCTTATGTGTGAATTTATAAATGCTAGGGTCATGTCAATTAGGCCCATGCCTTCTACCTTAAAAATAAGGCGTGTTTGTGTGTGTGAAAATACGAAACTATCCAGTGAGACCTTAAGAATTTGCATACTAAAAGTGTGTTACATCCATGCAAGAGCATACTATAAGTCTGTCACATCCATGCAAGGGCATTTTTGTTATATCGCATCCATGCAAGGGCATACTAAAGATTTGAACCTGTTATATCACATCCATACAAGGGCATGCTAAAAGTCTGTCACATCCATGCAAGGGCATGCTAAAAGTCTGTCACATCAATTCAAGAGCCTTCTAATGTTATATCGCATCCATGCAAAGGCATATTAAAGATTTAAACCTGTTATATCAAATCCATGCAAGGGCATGCTAAAAGTCTTGTCACATCCATGCAAGGGCATGCTAAAAGTCTGTCACATCCATGCAAGGGCATGCTAAAAGTGTGTCATATCCATGCAAGGACATACTAAAGATTTAAACCTGTTAATGTGTATACCTATGCAGTTGATACTCAAAGCAATATAAAGAATGTACACTTTCATATCACATAATTGATATATATTAACACACTTTCTGCATGCATAGAGACAGTAAATTGATAATATACTCTCAGCACACATAGTTGGTTATCAGTATTATTTTATTTAGTTCTCTTCACATGGGTATGCATATGGTTAATACACTCTCTGTATAGATAGTTGATACTCACTAGAAACCTAATATACTCTCTGTAGATATAGTTTGGTACTCAATGCTGTATTAATACACACTCTGTATAGATAGTTGATACTCACTAGAAACCTAATATACTCTCTGTAGATATAGTTTGGTACTCATACTAAATTAATACACAATGTATACATAGCTGATACTCAGTAGAATCTTAACTCTTTGTACACAGTTTGGTACTCAATACTATATTAATACACACTCTTTATACATAGTTGATACTCAGTAGAATCTTAATAACACTGTGCACATTGTTTGGTACTCAATACTATATAAATCCACTCGTTATGCATAGTTGACATTCAGTAGAATCTTAATATACTTTCTGTACACAGTTTGGTACTCAATACTATATTAATACACACTCTGTATACATAGTTGATACTAAGATTACCTTTAATACACTGCATAGATTACTGTTATTACTCAAAGCAATATTTTTACACTCTCCACACAGTACAATATCCAGACTTCACACCGTACTGATCCACTGATCCGGTAGCCTAAGTGGTTAGAGCATTCACCTTTGATGTGGGAGGTAGTGGGTTCAAACTCCAGCTAAGACATACCAAAAACTTCTAAAAATGATACAAGCAGCTCACTTCACTTTGTGCTCAGCATTAAGAGGTTAGTGTTCTGGTCCTGTGGTGTTGCATTTGTGTTATGAAAGCTTGTTTCATTTTGACTAACCATCCTCAGTTGCCCCTAATGTTGATCTGATTCACTAAAACATTTTGGCCGAGTGGTCTAAAGCGCTGTCCGTTACGGATCACTGCCATCTCACCTCTGTCTGCGTGGGTTCGAGCCTATGATTCGGCGAATGTGGATATGTGAGAAAGCTTGCCAGTAGCTTCTCGTGGGTCGGTGGTTCTTTCCGGTGATTTCCCGGTTTCTTCCTACACCATTAATACTGGCCGCCATGAATAGCCTATCATGTGCTGAAAAATGGCGTTAAGCCCAACAACAATAACAACAACTAAAACATTTAAAACTTAACACTTAACCATGCATTTCTTGATCTTCAAACAATCCCTGGTTCAAACCATGGCTATTATGTAAATCTCTGAGTGCAACTTATTTGACTAAACAATTTTTCAAGCCTAAAAATATGATAAACTTATTCAATTTAGTCCCATCTTTTAACCTAATTTCTTTACATTTTATCTATTGGCTATCTTTAATGCTTTTGATCTGTTTTGCTAAATAATTTATAATTAATTTTTTTTTTATAATTAATTTTTTTTACCAGTAGACAAGTTATAAAATTGTCATCCAATACAAGATCTGTTCTGGGAAAGTGATAGATATATAATTTATAATATTGTGAACTAAAGAAATATAAGCCAGAGGAGGAAGTTTTATCTGTCTAACTTAGAAGAAAAATCTATATAGTAAAGGCAGTTATGTATATGTTGCTTATCTCAAGTTCCAGTTCTAGTTAACTTCCTTACCATCATTGTTGATACAACAATAATTTCTTATTGTGACATTTTATTACAAAGTGATAAAATTTGCCTGCATAATGTATTCATCATACATTAAAGAAAACTGCTTGTCTTCACTGCTAAACATAAATTATCTTTACCATGTTCCACTTGAAGACACTCCATTTTGTTCATGCAGTGAGATGAAAAGCACCATGAACATTTCTTTTCCAAGTCATACACATCTATTAGCTTAGATTTACTACTTTAAATATATATAGCAACTACTTGATTTTAATAACTTACTGAAATGATGATTACTGTCACTGTGTACCTCTCTCTCCCTCTCTAATCATTATTCAGTTTTTATGTTGCAGTACTTGCGTCATGTAGGGAGAGGGCTAATTTAAGTTGTTATAACTTGTCTCAATCTCATTATAAAATATTGTGGCAACAAAATATGTTTAAAAAACATTCAGGTTTGTATTTAATCATTTCTTGGATACCCGTGTCATGGAAGATAAGAGTGAACATAAATATGTTTTTAGTTCGCTATTGCCCATCACTCCTGCTGAAGTACAGGCCATCCACAAATGATCGACAGAGACTTCTTTCCTGTGCCATACCCTCAAGCTGACTCTTAAGTGGGACTCAGCTTAGTGATGTCGGCCTCAAGGTCATGTTGCCAGGTGTTTCTTGGTTGACCCCTTCTCCACTTGCCTTGAGAGTTCCACCTCAATGCCTGTCTGGTAATGTTGGTTGGTGGCTTACATAGGTTGTGTCATATCAACCCCAACGTCTCTTCCTGATCTCATCCTCTACTGGAAGCTGAGAGGTTCTCTGCCACAGGTTGGCATTGCTGATGGAGTCCGGCCAATGAATCTAGAGAATTTTTCTCAGGAAATTATTGATGAAGGAGAAATGTGGTAGTAGAACAAATATAGATCCTGATCTACTGGTGCATTATGGGATGGCACATCATGGTCTATGTTGTTGACAATTGATATTTACAAATATAATGAATGTATTTGATTTTCTATTTCATCAAATACACAAGTTTGAAAAACTTGTAGGACATAACTTTACTAAATGTAAGACAATATTTTAATGCCAAGTAACTGTTCTATTAGAATAATGTTGAGATTCCAAACTATTTTGTGCAGTTCATCAAACCTTAATTATTGCCAAAGTTCTCACTTTGGAAAAATTGGAAATATTTGTCGAGACTTGGTCTCTTTTTAATAAATTCTTTAATAAATTTTAGAACAGGCTTTCAGCAAATTCACCAGTTATTTTGGAGTTAAATTACATTTTAACTTTAAAGCAGGATTTATACTTTTTTAATTTATGCTTAAATCAAATCAATGCAGTTGATTTCTTTTTCATGCAATACACAAGTTTGTTAAACATCTACAACATGGCTTTACTACATGGGAGACAATATTTTCATGTCAAATAAATGGTCTGTTAAAATGGTGTTGGGATTCAAAACTATTTTATAAAGTAAATCAAAAGTATTATTTTCAAATTCTTAAGAATTTCCAATGTATTCTTCTGACAAAAGATTGGAAAATTTGTTAGGAATTGGTCTCTTTTTAATGAAATCTTTTATTAATTTTAGTACATATTTTAAAAAAATTAGGCAGTTACTTTTGAAAAGGTAAATCACACTTTAGGTTTAAGGTAATCTCAGATTTGGATATCTGGAGTCCTTAGGGAAATCAGACAGAAGGCAATGTACCTCATGCCTGGACAATAATGAAATGTTTCAAAGATATTTAATAAAAGTCATTTTGTTTATTCTACATGGAACTTTGAAACCTGCCTATTGAGTAAATTTTCCTTGGTATTGATATTGAGGGAATAATAATTCACTACTGTTACATATGTTATGATATAGCAATATCAGAATTTTTCACACATTGTATTCATCATACATCATATATTCAGCCAATTACCACTGGGTTTTTTAATCAATTCTTCCCATGCACTATTTATTGTACAAGACAGAAATTTCATGGGAAATATTTGCATAAGTCTATAATGACAGCATCTGAATACCATCTACTAGCAAAGATATTCAGATACAATTGAAATAAATCTACTGTCCCAACTTGGTCAGTGTACTTAGGGAAAGAAGAATGAGTTTCATACCTTTCAGCATTTATTATATGCAAAATGTTAAAACAACTTGATAGCACAGAATGTGTTCTACATTTATTCACCCGAATTCTATCCGAGTTCCGACCTGCAACCTACGCGTGATAAATACTATAATGTACACGACATGCAGGAACTTTTTGATACTATTCAAATCACTAGTATTTTAATTCTATCAATATCCTGAGTTTTATCTGTGTTAAGTATTGATTGAATTTCAGCTGAAAATAGAAAGGGGGAAACTTTAACAAGGAACATTTACAAATGTGAAAGGGGAGGCAACTGCTACTCTTACTCTTCTGCCTTTATGTCTATACAGCATGGGTATCACCAATTCGATGGCCTAGTGGTTGCAGCATTCACCTCAGATGTAGGAGGTCGGGTCATACCAAAGACTTTAAAAATGGTACTAAAAGCTACCTCTCTTTAGCACTCTGCAGTAAGAGGTTAGTGCTAGGATTGGTTGGACTGGTGTCAGGATAATGTTACTTGGTGGGATTTCATGCCACAGGTATGTGGCATGATATCTCAGTCCTAGACAACACTATAAACTGTCACACTGCAGACATAGTAGTGATATGGCAGAAAAATTATTAAAGATACGCTAAGAATCAAAGTCACACACAGTGCTGCATAACAAAAAGATGCACTGAATTAAGAATGAGGTACATAAGATCACTCACCTGTCTAACAACTGACTAATGCCAATAAATAAACTGCAAGAGTCAAGTTTGTCAAGAAATCTGAATCAACAGAGTGCTTTCGTATTCCATACAGTACTGTTTAATGTATATGCTCTGAAATAAGCATTTCTTGCTTTTTCATATTGTTGTTCTTATTTCGTGGCACACCAGCATCATTTGTCCAATATTTAATGACGTTTGTGCCAGAATGAGTTCTGTCAAATTGGGTCAAATTCTGTTCAGTAGAATTTTGAGATAAAGTTATTTCATTGCTTCTTTTTCTAATAATGGCAGTCATATTGTATAACATATGGGAACGATTTGTATAAACTATAAAACCTTCAAGCTAGTACTCTTAATCTTAAATTTTGGTCAAATTCTGGTGAGCAGATTTTGATATAGAAGGTTTCAAGACTTTTCTATTTTGATTGACAGCTGACTGGCATCATTTGTACATACTTAACAATTATATGCTATGATACCTATTGAAATATGAAGTCAAATTCTCTTGTGTGGTTTTTGTGAAGACATTTTAAGGATTTTTAATGTTTAGATACAGTGGTTATATTTGACAGCAAATGAGAACATGTTAAATAAATGTAACACATCAAGCAAGAATAGTACAAAATTCATTGAAAAGTTTATGTACAAATTCATTAAACATAAAAAGTTGATGTACAAATTCATTAAATATATTAGTCTATGTACAAATTCATTGAATATATAAAGGTTTATTACAAATCATTAAATATATTACAGCTTATGTACAAATTCATTAAATATATTAGTTTATGTACAAATTCATTGAATATATAAAAGTTTATGTACAAATTCATTGAATATATAAAAGTTTATGTACAAATTCATTGAATATATAAAAGTTTATGTACAAATTCATTGAATATATAAAAGTTTATGTACAAATTCATTGAATATATAAAAGTTTATGTACAAATTCATTAAATATATTAGTTTATGTACAAATTCATTGAATATATAAACGTTTATGTACAAATTCATTGAATATATAAACCTTTGTGTACAAATTCATTGAATATATTAAATTTTGTGTACAAATTCATTGAATATATAAAAGTTTGTGTACAAATTCATTGAATATATAAATTTTGTACAAATTCATTAAATATATTACAGTTTATGTACAAATTCATTGAATATATTACAGTTTATGTAAAAGTTCATTGAATATATGTACAAATTCATTAAATATATTACAGTTTATGTACAAATTCTTTATGGGGAATAAGCTTTATATTACCATGAGATATCGCATTAAACATGGTTACATACATGTAGAGACAGAATAAGTAATATTTTCCAATACAAACAGCATTCTTCCACAAAATGTTTTAGTGTTTTGAGCTTCAAATACATATTTTAGGAAGATATTAGGCTATGCTTAGTATGTTTACACCTTCCTTGGCATTTATCTACAGGGGCCCCAAGTGGCGGAATGGTCGTCAGTGCTGTCTGTTACAGATCATTGCCATCTCACCTCTGTCTGTGTAGGTTGAGTCTAGGATTCAGCGAATGTGGACATGTGAGAAAGCTTGCCAGTATCTTCTCGTGGGTCAGTGGTTCTTTCCAGTGATGTCCCAGTTTCTTCCTACACCATTAATACTGGCCACCATGCATAGCCTATCATGTGCTGAAAAAATGGCTTTAAACCCCACAACAACAACAACAAAATCTTTTATCTAGTGTTCCCAATATCAATCATACAAAGTTCCAATAGCCTGTTAACACTATATGGTTATTTTTTTTTGGTTTTGAGGCACACATACTGTAATTTAGTTAATGCTTTGTTGTTGTGATTGCTTTTTCAAATCTATTGTGATACAAACAGCTGCCTTGCTAAGTACTGCGCATTAAGAGGTTAGTGTTAGGACTGGTTAGCTTAGTGTCCTCATGTCAGTGGGATGATTCTCCATTGCTAGACATTTCTATAAACAGACACACTGCTAGGATCATAGTGATATAAATGAAAACTTGAGAATGCAGCATAAAAAAATCCAAATAACAAACACACACTACAAATTGATTATGATTATTAAAATATGAAACAAGTCTAAAGGCCACCTCTCTCTGTGTGTATATATATATATATATATATATATATATATATATATATATATATATATATATATATATATATAGTATTGAATTTTATACTATGCCTTTGGATTAAGGAAAAAAATACATATTATCAGTAACATACCATGGCATTGTACATAGTTTATTAATAACATTTATATATTGTATACTAATTATATATAAATATGTATATGTATGTATGACATTTTGTCACAACATAGCAATTTTATCAGGCATGGATCTTCCACCATCAGAGAAGTTCAAATTAAATAATCTGCATAGAATCTTTGGATTATTTAAATCGATTTCCTACAAAATTTTACTTTCATATTTTTCTTTTATACGTGTGTTAAATTATGTTGATTTCTAATAGTGTAGGGATATGTATCCCAATGTCTTATATACATATTACATCATACTGAATAAGATGCTGAGTTATGTAGCATACATTACATAGTCCCAGGTGCAAACTTAGTTTTAAGGTAGAAATATTGATTTTGTCAAGTAGCAAAAGAAGAATAAAACTGACATGATTTATTACAAAAACATGTCACCTGAAATTATTCCACTACTTATTTACTACAATTTACTTGTAAATGTCTAATTTTGACTTCTTAAAATGGCAACACATTTCTTTGAGTAAATTCAATCATCAGCAGTCAGTATATTGTAAAATGTGACAGTATGGATTCTGTTGCCAGTTATATTTTCTTTTTGTTTTAGTGTGAGAAATTTAGTATTGTCATTTTGCTACTGCCATTTCATTGGTAATTTCAAATATTTTTTCTTTATATATATTTGGTATAGCAATGAATAGCTTAAAACTACTAAATACACACAGAAGCGAAAAATAAATGGCAAATATAAACATGGCATAAAAAAGAACAGATACAAAATTTTCATATTCCTTCATCTGTTTAGCTTTTAATTCCAAAATATTACTAGTTGTAGAACAGATAAACACCCAAGGCTTTAAACAAATTAAAATATTTAAATATCAGATTAAGAGAAATCTATAATATAACAACTCAAATAATTGATACATAATATTGAATTTAGCCATTGCCTAAAGAAAGGTGAGTAGTAGGAGAAAGTAAGAATCCGAGCTCAACAACCCCCTCCAGACCTCCAAACAAATACAAAATACCTAGGTAACGTAATAGAAAACCTATTGCAATCAATAATTGCGTTAAGAATCCGAGCTCAACAAATACAAAATACCTAGGTAACGTAATAGAACACCTGTTGCAATCAATAATTGCGCTAAGAATCCGAGCTCAACAATCCCTCTCCCCACCCCTCTTGACCTCCAAACAAATACAATAGAACACCTGTTGCAAAATACCTAGGTAACAGGTAAAATTTAATTACGTGATCTTCCAGAATAAGCAGAATGATATGTCAGACTCAATTTTCCAAATCATTACGATTTAGCAGAGCGTGGCGATTGTGGACTAAATTACGCATTAGAATTCCAGTAAGGTAAGTGGTGTTATACCTCATTACCAACTGTTAATGTCTCAACTGTAGATATCAAAAATATTTCATTATCATGGTAATAGAGGCTAAACTTTACTTTACCGCTCACATAACGACGGGACTCAAACAAATCTTTTATTTGTGATTTGTTAAGAGGGTATTTTTTGTCGATAAAATACACCTTTGACCGATCAAGATCAATTGTAAGTTTGGTATATTTTTGCTGACTAATCGGACAGTGAAAGTTGTTAAATTCCGCTAGCAACTTTTGATACAATTGTTCGAGATAATTAAAATACTCGCTGTCATCAGATCTGATGAGCGAAAGTTTTAACTTGTCACGGGTACCACTAAAGCATATGCCTGATGTTTCATTATTAATTTCAACTGTCAATGGTTTGCCGTCCATCATTAGGTATTTGATTTTGCTACTGTAGCTATTTGTTACTGTCAAATTTTCAAACATTATTTTTAAAGTTTAGATAAAATTTTAGTTTGCAAAGATAATGTCAAATATATCTCTATCATCATGACAATACCCAAGTGCAAATGTATCTACCCCATTTTCGCAATAACGTTTATCATCAAAATTGCTCAAACCGCGTTTGATAAGGACATCTGTTTCGAGCTTATGATGATTTGTCCGAATTGACATAGCTCTTATAAAACTAACACCACCATCAAGCGCGTACTTGTAGTCATCAAATTTTATAAACTTTTTAACAAAATCACGAGGCAGACCTTTTGCTTTTTTTGTTATTTTATTATTGTCTAACAATACGGCATACATTTTACTACGTAATCCGATAAAGTATTTGATAGCGCTCGAGTTCATTTCATCTTTGAACTTACCAATAACCTTTTTATTTGTGTCGTCATGAAATTTACTGTCACGTGGGTAATCAGAAAGATCAAACAGATATCTATTATCATGCATGTCCTGATAGATGTCCTCACATTCGATTTCATATACGAGCGAATCAGTATCAGTAAATAATAATCTACTAGCCGGCCATTGATTTTTAACAAAATTATAATGAAAATCATACATCAGCCACTTTGATAAATCTAACACTGAAGCTCCAACGTAGATCGGCTTGTTTAGTTTTAGATTTGTTTTTCTTCTTTGTATCGCAACAAGATTCTCATTAAATATTTTCATGCTCACAAAATCATCGTCTGACACAAGTTTGTTTCTGCGATTGACATCATTGACTAGTTCGATATTTACGCGTTTCCTAATATTTTCCATCGTCTTACCAAAAACGGAATTGTTCATCAGTTTGAAAAAGTTTTTCTCAAAATCAGTTTTTGCCGCAGCTCTTCTTGTAGTGTTTGAGTTAATATAACCTCTCATCCACGGCGACTGATTAAATTTTAGTACGCGATGAACTTTTCTCAACACGAGACCAGCATCGACTGCTTGTTTTAAAGCTTTGTAATGCAAAACATAATTACGTTTATGAAGCAAATTTGGTACTAGTTTCTTGACCATGGAATGTTGTCTTGGTAATGCTGACGCTTGTTGTTCTTCTGATAACAAACTATAATCTATAACCATCGATTCCGCACAGAAAGGGTAATCGTTATGTAGTTTGTGTAGCGAAGTTGGATAATCGAGATCAACTTCAACGAAATACGAAACATCGTCGGGTATCTTTTTTTCTGTCTCTGATAGAAATTGATCAGCCGTGATCCAATGAAATCCACCAAACGGCATTGGTTCTGCCATCGAATACCCGTACAAGTTATTGCAATCTAGATAAACTATATACTTCGAAGGAAGGTCAGGATTATACTCTTTCAAATATTTGTTGTTTGCTTCAGCATATTTCTTCGTTATCACGCTAATACCGCCTCGGATACCTTTTTCAATAAAATTGAACATATCAACATCAGTCAGTAATTCCAACCTTACCTTACTAAACTTTAACAGAGCATCCCATGACAGTCCGGAGGCAGAATAATACCAGCAAGGATCTAGTCCGTAATTATTATAACTCACTTCTCGAAAACTTTCAAAAACATCTGCTAATAATAACACGTCAGTTTTCAAATACAAATCGTGATAATCACCAAAAGTCTCACAATCAAACTCTTTCCAAATATCTTGTGCATACTTGTACTCGTCATCAGTTATATTTTCTTTTTTAAGTTGCGAGTAAAATTTGTCTTTGCTAGGTAAAGATGTTTCATCAAATTTACTCCAATCGTCGAGATATTCGTATGGAAAAACTCCTTTTTTAGCTAATAGATTAAATTTATCTCCAAAACAGTCTCTTAGGTTATCAAATTTACTACAACCTTTTACTAGCTCATCTAACGAGGCTGCCATAAACTGCAGGCTGTCAATAAAACGCAATTTACCTAGCGTAACTGACATATACTTTTCAAAATTATTTGGAATGCATTTGATGACATTATTGAGTTTTAGATGAGCTTTTATCTCAGGATCACCAAAAGCTTCTACTATAATGTGACTATCATATCCTCGAAAATTGTGAAGAATAACTGGAATAAAATCTGGAGCGTGAAATTTTAAATTACACTGGTCATGAGCCGCTCCACGATACTGTCCGGTCAAATGGCAATGGTCACGTACTTTTTTGTTGTCAGGGTCAAAAGCTTTTTCACAAATATAACAAATTTTCGCTTGCTCGTGATCAGATTCTTGTTGAGGTGTTAATTTTAACATTGGAGTTACTCTTTTCAAACGATAAGTAATATTATCAACTTCATTAATCAACTGCTTGAGAAGCCAAACAGCTGGATTTTTACCTCGATATAATTTGATCGGTTTAGATAATCTAGAATCAGTACAACAAACTACCTTATACGCTACTCCACACGGAACATGATTTTGAACTTTTCTTGTACTAGATTGATTAGGATTATTTTCTACGCCAAGTACAGGTTGAAGTAAGCATTCGAAATCGACGTATATGACGAAAGGAATTTTTAGTTTATGATTATGATGGACAAACTGTAATACGCTATCTTTTTTAGATGGCATTGTTATTCTTTGTACGTCACTACAGTACTGCAAATGCTTTTGTAATGTTTCATTGTCTCTACAACCGTGCAAGCAGCGATAACAAAAGAACTTTTTGTTGTTATTTTTATTATACTGTCTTCCAACTAGTCTGTTAAAGTTTTTGATCCAAACGTAATGATTTTTATAAAACAGTAAATTGATAGTCGATTGTGAAGCTTTTTCTGAAATATACCTCGGATAGACATTTTCTTTTTCATCTAATCCGAAAACGTTAATCGAAATATTATTTTGCTTTTCAAACTTTGGTATTTGATTTTCTGCCACTGGAAAGTCAATACCAGCACAATTTAATCTTGACACGTGACTGATATACTTCTCAACACGATCAGCATTTTTTTCTGCTGGAAATAGCGCGGAAAGAACAGCCCATTGGAAACATTTGCTATCGACGTTTTTTATGTTTATACAGCACTGTTTATTTTTTATTTTTGGTGGCAGGTCGATATACGAACTACCGCGTAATGCGTCATATTTCATCGTGTGAAACAAAATTTCCTTGATCATTTCAAACTTCCAACCCGAACCTAATTCGGTAAATTCTTCTATTTTTTTCCAAATTTCTTGGTGTATTTCATTAGATAGTGACAAAAGATCACTACCAAGTAAAACACGTCTAGATTTTGCGTTGATGTAAGGGTCTGCAATTTCCTTGTTAGTAGATTCTTCCGTCACAAGTAGTTTTGAAAATATAACGTGATATTGCACTAACAATCTTAGACCCTTGTGTTTTTCAAGCTCACGTTTTACAGTCGTCTGTAGCAGATGAAAGAGATTTGTTTCAGAAAAATTTACTAAAACGTTTTGATTATCAAACTGATAACTATTGTCAAAACCTGTAAAAGCAGTCGCTATTTTATCAGGTTCTCCCATAAGACTTCTCTTGGCTATATCACGCAATTTCAACATTATTATACTATAGTCTAATATCTAATTGATAATTTACTCCGCTAAACAACAATTAGAGATAAAAATATCACCTATAATATAATGACAGTAAATCTGACAAGCGCACGTGAGCAAGAGGTATATCATGTTTATCCGAAGTACAACCTGTACGCTGGAAATGCACTTGGTTCGGTTATTAATATCAAAACTGGAATATCTGTTGGTAAAGCAACGTTAGCGGGTTATACGATTAGTGTAAAGGGAGATAATACTGAAAGGATTACGATGTTTAGAAAAGATTTTATTTACACGTTATTTTGCGATGACATTCCAGAGGGGAAACGAGTATATCATTATAATGGTAAAGTCACTGATGATAATATTGAAAATTTATCCTTACAAGATGAGTTTCAGCCGCATCCGGTCTTTGATTTATACGAGGCTAACGATCGTGGTATTATAAGAAACAGAAAAACGAAAAAAGTTCTTAATAATATGAGCAATATGGGATATATCAGTGTGACTGTTAGAGGAACATCGACAGATCGAGTTTGTTATACTGGTCATAGGTTTGTTTACGAGGTGTTCAACGGATCTATACCCAATGGTCTGGTTATTAATCATATCAATAATGTAAAAACAGACAATCGATTGGAAAATCTGGAGCTAGTGACCCAACAGGAAAATGTGAGAAAAGGACGAGGTGGTGGTATTAATTTTAGATGCCCCATAAAACCTGTTATTTCGTTAAACCTTGAAACGGATGAGGAGATCAAATTCAAATCAATTACAGCTGCGGCGAAATATTATAATATAAATCCCAGAGCAGTAAAATTTGTAGCTGATGGAGCAACAAAATCAGCTTTTTCAAACAAATATGATGCTAGTATTATTTTTAGATATGATGATTAATAATATTTTGTAATTCGGTTTTAGTCAAACAATGATGAGCAAATGCTATAATATCATCGCAATCAAATTTTAGCGTCGTTACTGCACTTTCATTAATTTTATTTTTTTCTGCTTCTGTTAGTAATATTTTATGAGAATCACCTTGCATTACAATAACGTCAACGGAATATGAACTATAACCTGACAAGCATTTTCTTACCGCTTCAGTCAGTTCGTGGTAGTTTATTATATTAACTTTTTGGTGATATTTGACCTTGTCAGTCATCTTATAACAACAAATTAGATAAAAAGTATATTATAATATGGTTATGATGAAACGACTTGCTAGCGATAAGGTCTCAACAATCTCTAATGATATGATAGACAAATCCATTGGTTATAACGAAGATGATATTTTATATAACAACGAGTCTGATGATGGTGAAATAGTCACCGTCGTTAACAGATATAATTATAGCAGACCAACCACTGGAAAATATAATGTCAAGTATCACATTGCTAAAAAAATTATAAAATTTAATTTTACCGTTACTGAACAGCAGGTATTTTTGCAGTTAATCAGACCTTTTTTAAACATCAAAATTCCAGACCGACAGAAAAATATAAAATTCGATTTCATATTTGTCAAACTCTTTAATCTAATGACGATCTCTGACGATCGCAGACAATATCTAATATCATTATGTAAACCAGTAAAATGCAAATCTATCAAACGAAAGTATGAGGAAATTTATAATAGCATTATTTCACAGTCGATAAAATCGACCGGGTTGGAATCCAACTGTTAAATTTGTCACTATACCCACGCCATTTGACTAAACTTTTATCTCCTTTTTTCCTAATCACTTTTTCGATAACGAAAACATCTTGTTCAGTTTTTTGTAGTTCTTGTTCGTAAAAACTACCTACTATAGGCTCACCTGCCAGATCTTTTAACGCGTACGTTACAGGTACTGTTAAGAGTACTTTATCAACAACAAATACTTCTTCGCTCCAGTTTGGAGTAAATCCTTTTTCAAATATCTTTTTAGTCAAAGAGATTCTAACTTTATCACCGACCTTAAATTTATGTCTGCGGTACATGTTTTCGTTTGCTAATATTGGATTTTTGATAGCGTCATTGGGTGACATTTTGATGGTTTGATGTTTCGTGTTATTATATTCGCCTACGATTTGAGAAAGGTCATCGATGTATCTGTTGGTGTTTTTAGCTGTCATATGTTTATGTAATTTTTCGTTTAGCGTGCGATTAAATCTCTCAACAACAACGCTTTTGCCTTCGTTTCCTGTAACGTATTTTTTAATATTATTTTGTTCTAGAAACTGCTCAAACTTTTTGTTAAAAAACTCGGCTCCATGATCAGTCCAGATTTTGTTTGGTTTTCTTTCAGTACTCGTTATTATTTGTTTTAGCGCATCAGTGATTGACGTTCCTGTTTTATCTGAAACTGGCACACTAAAAGCGTATTTGCTGAAAACATCTATAACGTTAAACAAATACTTCTTTGGAGCGCCATCAGCGCCAACGTTAAACTGAGCCAGATTGGATACATCTACCAAATCTATTGCCCAGATATCATCTACAGCGTTTGCAACAACTTTACGTCTCGGAAACTTTTTTTTTTAGGTCTGTGTAGTTCGACTGCAAGATCATCGTATAATTCTTTGCCGAGTCCAAGTTTATATTTTGCTCCTATCATTCCTTGAACAAATCTTCTATCAAAACGTTCTCGTAGATTTGTTGGCTCCATATCATGTAATTCGTCTAACATTACTTTATCACAATCTGCTTTCGAGTTTTCATGATCACGATAACAGATATCGTGACGCATTGCTATTGCATCCACTTGATTATAAGGCTCTTGGCCTGGCAATGGATTGTCGTTTTCATCTAGTTGTTGGTCTAGCGGATTGTAAGGACCAGTATAACGATGACCTGGCAAGGTCCAACCGCCTTTTGGTTTTGGTAATTTACCAATTAGTTTATGTATATCTATACCTAACCCTATTATTTCTCTGTTGTTACAACGTTGACAGTACGTAATGATTTTATCTTGTTCTATGCAAAGATCTTTGTCACAATCACAATTGCATTTCATTTTATTTTATTTTGTTTCATAAGATTAATCGTCGATCAAGATAACTCTATCAACGCTAGATCCTACTTGTTTTTTCAAAAACATACTTTTCTTTCTACCACAGATTGCACAAATACTTTTTAACATCGTTCTATTATTTTTCGTTTTTTCCGTCATCTCATCCTTGTTCTCTGTTTTAGTTTTGCATTTGAGACAGTATGTTGACATTATTATATCAAGGAGTTTAGATAAAATTGATTGCAATATTATCATTCGCATGAGAAGGATGCTCATCAAATTGTAAAATAAACTTCAAAAAGTTTTTACTTCCAGAGTTTTTACTCCCAGAGTTTTTACTCTGGTGCATTTGTCTGACAAACATGATACAATAATAACCACAAGCTGATGTTCCAATCGGCTGTAGTTGATTAGACGAATAATTTATTTTATCAAATTTTTTAAAAATATATTTTTTTATGAGATCGCTTGGAGGAAGTCCGAACGAATCAAAATAATTGTTATCGTGGACAGCAACCCAGTGGGTGCCAGAGCCATCATTGAAGTTTTCAATATTTACAACACAAGAACCGCCTGTTGGTACGTCATCGAGTTCATCTTTGGAAAATACTCCTCGAAATCCAACAACGTCCTTCAATTTTTCAATGATGTCAAAATTGCTCAATAACGTCTGGTCCCTGGTAGAGTTAATCCGCGTCCGATTCCTAGTAAGTTTGGCAGCAGACTTCCCGCTAGTCCCGCTAGAAGTGGAGCGAAAGGAATAATTCCTCCTTGTTTTGTTTGTTTGCGTTTTGTTGTTTTCTTTTTTTTCGATGATTTTGTTTTTTTCGTTGGCATTTTATTTTATACTATTACATAAAATTAACGATAGATTTGTTTGATACCACGACCTTCGACTGCTTTCTTTGTTGCGCCAGAGACTGCTCCTGACGCAGCCGCAAGTCCAAGTGTACCAAGTACTGGTAAAACTTTGCTAGCTATTATTGATAACGCTGGTCCAAAAAATCCACCTTCTTTTGACATTGCAGTTACCTGAGAAACAGATAATTTCAGCACAAATGGTTTTCCTTTGTCGAGTTTATTGATTTGTTGTTGCGTTAGCATGACTTTTACTGCAATTTTATTTGAAGTTTCCGGAGAGATCATCAAAGAAACAGAGCTGCGTTTAGCAACAGCTGCTGATAATTTTTCAACTTGACCAGATGTTAGGTATATTTCTCGAGTTGTGTATTTGGTTTTCATAATGTTATATCCAAGTTGTTAGATTAAACTTGTACTGTCATTCTTCCTTTGATTGAATCGATGGTCAGAAATCGATCACTAACCAATAGCGCGTATACGTTATACTGTTCAGCTGGCACATCATCCAGTGTCCACGTGACCTCAATATCTGCAGTCGATCCCACAACACGCTCCAAATGTTTTGATACGTCAAAGTAAAAGATGGGATAGAGCGTTCGAAACTCATCTATTGATATTTGAGATCCACTGTCCGCGTTCTGATATTTTTGCATTGCTTCCATAAGATACATGTACGGCCGAGAGATGTTACTGGTGTTGTCTGCGGCAAAGTTACATTCGATTGCACGTTCGGGATACTGTTTGGAATTTACTCTCACAAATATTCGTCTAACGTCTGGGTTATCAAATATGGAGTTGTTCATTTCCTGATGGTTTTTTTTAAATTTAAAAAGGGGCCCCTTTTTTGGGGGGGGGGCCCCCCCCCTTTTTCCCCGGGGGGGTTTTTTAAAAATTTTTTTTTGGGAAAATTTTTTTTTTTTTTAAAAGGGGGGAAAAAGGGCCCCTTTTTTTAATTTTTGGGGGAAAAACCCCAGGCCCCCAA
>JAEAOA010002242.1:30000-117500 GCA_016746295.1 Potamilus streckersoni
GGAAATGAGAAAGATTATCAAAAGAAGTATGATATAACATAAAATTTTATATAATACCACTTACCTTACTGGAATTCTAATGCGTAATTTAGTCCACAATCGCCACGCTCTGCTAAATCGTAATGATTTGGAAAATTGAGTCTGACATATCATTCTGCTTATTCTGGAAGATCACGTAATTAAATTTTACCTGTTACCTAGGTATTTTGCAACAGGTGTTCTATTGTATTTGTTTGGAGGTCAAGAGGGGTGGGGAGAGGGATTGTTGAGCTCGGATTCTTAGCGCAATTATTGATTGCAACAGGTGTTCTATTACGTTACCTAGGTATTTTGTATTTGTTGAGCTCGGATTCTTAACGCAATTATTGATTGCAATAGGTTTTCTATTACGTTACCTAGGTATTTTGTATTTGTTTGGAGGTCTGGAGGGGGTTGTTGAGCTCGGATTCTTACTTTCTCCTACTACTAGGTGTGTTCATTAAGCTGTTGAAATTTGCCTTTGCCTATTGTTTATTTTTTATTAAAGATTTGATATTTAGCTATTGCATCTTGAACTGTTCACCCGGTAACCCCGCTGTAGGAGTCAAATTGCTTTTAAAGTAATAATCAAAATGGTTTGTGCAGATTAATGGCATCTCTTGCAGAATAATAGATTAAAGAGAATTCCCTATTGTTACCTGGGGCACAAACTTTAATTCTATTGTTGTACAAGCTTACCCCTCTTTGTCTCTTAGAGATCCAATCAACCTTATTCAGGCTTGGACAGATAAATCTCCTGATTTCACTCTTAGTGAAAAGGATTGGCTTGGACTGAGAGACCCAAATTTCATGCTCAGGTAACCAGAGTATAAATATGGGGCATATTCCGAATTGTGTGACAAACTACAAGGGCAAATGTAGAGGATATTAGTTACCACACGGAGCATTTCCACCTTGAGTTATTATCTATTCCATTTAAGTCTATATGCTTGTTCTAGTTACTGAACTATTTCTTCATAATTTTGTAGAATCATTTAAATATGTTTTAGTTTGTATTTTTTAAAGCTATTAATTGAAATAAGCATAACTGTTCTAATTTTTTTTCTTAACTATTACCAATTATTCAGATGAGTTCTTTTGTTCATTAATGAATCGATTAAAAAATAAGTATACTTGTTGAAAAGGTTATGGGTTTTTTGCAGCCTGGGCAGCAACTGAAGGAGCTGACCAATATAATCTCGTTAATATGAGGTGAACCGAACTTTATCTTTTAATTACAAAATTTTAATTTAAACTTTTTGACAGTGTGTCAAACCCAAGATATAAATTTAACTAGCCTTACATTTACTTATTTTACCAATTATATTTTATACACCTATATATGTTTGTTACAAATATTCCTTTCTTTCTCTAATGGTAATATTATTAAAAGTTATATAAAGACAATTATTAATATAGTCTTCAGCATTATTTTGATCCTTTCCGTTTATAATAGAGAACCAAATCTTGTAAAATTGTACAAAGGTGTACTTCATGCAAATTTTGTCCGGTCAGTCTAATTTCTTATCAAATATATCATATCACTGGAATGCATCAGTATCTCAGTATCATTTTATTAAACAATGATTAGTGTAAGTATTTATTGAAAGGTGAATATGAAAGTGCCATTTAGCAAATGTTAACTGAGAAAAGTACAATTTTGTAATGCTAAATTGTGAGATCTATTACACAATCAAAAAATTCTTCAAATACCCATACTATCTTAGACTCAAACATTGTATTATGGAATAGCAGATTAAGATCAGTATTGTCCGTAATTGGATCTGACTTACATTCCAGTATATGTAGTACATGTACCTATAGTTGGTCATGTAAGTTTTTCAGAAATTGTCAGAATCATTAACCTATGTTAAGTTTCTCTATTTTCTTAATATATTTCTTAAAAATATATTAATTGATTAAAAAATAAGTATGCTTTTCTTATCATTTATTACCATATTGTGTGGAAAAGAAAGGGTCAGCAAGTGATGGACAATCTATGTCTGCAACTCAGATTTGGACTTGTGTACCATCATCTTTATAGCCAAGAACTACTTGAACTGAGCCACAAAATACCTGGTATACTAAACTAGCATCAGTGATATTTTATTAATCAACATTTCTTTAAATAACTATTTACAGCATAATAAGAATGCTCCTAAGAAAGACTAATCAATTTAAAGGCTGGGAATTTTATAATGATGATTCAAATTTCCTTAGACTACCTAATGGTTTGAAAAGCATTATATTAAGGTTTTAATTGATCAATATTGTTTTCACATTATTATTATTATTATTATTATTATTATTATTATTATTATTATTATTATTATTACTATTATTATTATTACTATTATTATTATTACTATTATTACTATTATTATTATTACTATTATTATTAAAAATCATAAAAATTAAAAAAGCATAAAGATTGTAACATTATATTAAAAATTTGTGAAACAGAATATTCTTTTATTAATGTAACTGTAGTATCAAAATTAACTTCTGCAATTTTCTATAAAATATAAGTGTTATACATTTTTATTTGCAATGTTAGAATTTAATGATGAGAAGCTTTTCATGAAAATGCATTCTGCATGGGTAGTAATTTTTCTGCCAGGTTATATTGGCTGCCTCAATATTTTTGGGGAGAAGTTCATTTCATCATTATGATATAGTCTGTAATATGTTGAACTCTTAACCAACCAGCAATTGTCCCATATCTATTTATACTTGACAGCAAACTATTGTCCCTTAATCTATGGTACTTGACATAAAACTATTGTCCCTTGATCTATTGTACTTGACAATTTCTCACTGATTTTCATGATATTGTGCAATACTATGGATAATCCTTTTGTAGATTAAAATATTAGAGTTCAGAAAATCAAAATGATTTAACAACATCACAAGCCTTTGCATCAGCGCCATCTGCCAGGATGAATTGGAATTGGCATGAAGCTCTAATGGATCTCAAGCTGGTGGCAGTGGTGGGGTGAGGGCTGGATTCTATGCATACATATAGCAAAATATTATAGTGTTTAGAATCAGATTGCTGTTCTCTTTTATAAAAGCTAAATTCAGCAGGCAATACATTTTTTAAAATTTCTTTTTCAAAGGTTCATACCAGATATTGGAACCTTCTCAGACATTCTGTGAAATAACAGGAAGCTTTGAGAATGTCGCCGATTACCAAACTTTAAAATTGTATGTTAAAGGTTGTTGGAGAGGTTTTAAATCAGATATAGTTCAACGGATGATCCAATCTCATCTTACATAGTTATTGATTGCATCATCCCATGATGCCTGCCACTTTTGACGTAGATACTTTTTGATACAAGGTTTAAAATCAGAATATGGTAATTTAAAATCCGATGGTTCTAAAGATAGGGCCATCTTAGCAGTCTGGTCTGCTTCTTCGTTACCTCTAATACCAATGTGGATAGGTAGCCAACAGTATACTATATTGCATGAGGCACTAAGCTCAGAGTTTTGGACCAGAACATTCACCAATAGTGGATTATCTAGTTTGATATTGTGTAGCGCCTGAAGCACTGATAGTGAATCACAGAAGATAATACAATTTAGAATATGTTTAGATTCGATAAATGTCAGAGCAAGGTCTATTGCTCTGATTTCCGCTGAAAAGATGGATGCATCATTTGGCAAACGTTCTTTGGTTATGTGTTTGCCACTGACGAAGGCTGCAGCAGCCTTATCAGCAACCTTTGATCCATCAGTATAAAATCTAAGATAATGTTTAAAGTCATTGAGTATTGATGCAATCAATAACAAACTTCATGCCATCAAACCAATCGTGGAAGAATGGACTCCTTCCTACAGAACTATTCGTAGGAAGGAGGTTGTCATTGCAAGAATCAGAATCGGTCATACATACATTACCCACTCACACATACTAAAAGGTGAAGATCCACCAGGGTGCGTTCCTTGCAATGTACCATTTACTGTTAAACACTTTATGACCACGTGTTCCGACCTGCAACCTACGCGTGATAAATACTATAATGTACACGATATGCAGGAACTTTTTGATACTATTCAAATCACTAGTATTTTAGATTTCCTAAAGGAAGTAAATCTTTATTTTAAACTGTAACTTGTTATGACCTTACCCAAACTAATTTTTAACAAATGCAAACACCAACTATTATTTACATCTTTTCATCAAGATATATCATTTACATTTCCCGTTGATCTGCATACGACATTTTTAACTGTTGACAACATTTATCATTTTATATTTAACTACTATGGATTTTTTTTTTACTATATCGCTGGTCGATATTGAACCTTTCTTTTTACATATATGACCTACTGTGTGGCGCTAAATAGCCTAAAAGTGCTGGTGCGCCGTTAAAATTAAATCAATCAATCAATCAATCTTACATAGTTAACTTGAATTTTCATGCATGCTTACAAAAATGTAGATTTTGTCTGGTTGACCTTCAATATTTTATTTACTGTACCTGCATTGTAAGGCAATTTTATGATGGAAAGTATATCATAACGTTGCTTGTTATTTGATTCTTATCAGGTCAGTTCATGGCTTTAGAGGTTTCTACATAGGATGCATACTTTGTGCAACAATTGTTTCAGACTGCCAGCAATAAAAAGAACCAATGCCCCTGGTCCCAACAGGATTATGGGGGTAGTAATCCACCACAAGACTGGCAGCAACCAATGGACCTCAGGACACGACAGCCCACTAGCTTTCCACAGCTCTACAGCCCTAATGTAATAACTGGACAGTGGCCAGATGGAGAAGCCGAAGCTTTGCTTTTCTCTAGTATGTATCAAGATTAATCTGTGCAGAAGGCCGACTCTTAAAAACACCAATTCTTTTTAAACCAAAAAGTCATTTTTCATGCCTGGTACACTGGATACTCTAAACGTGTTGTATTGTGAGAGCACTTGAGATATTGTAAGGGCTCCAAAAAATGATATAAAAAAGTGACCACAATAATAACCACTACTTGCATTTATTACCTATCACGTAAACAGGAGATATACAAAATTGCCAATTTTTGTCAATCCGCACTCTGTCCTATCTCTTTTTGTTACATTATAATTTTTCACTCCACTTTAGAAGGACTGAAAATATTAAAATCATATTTTGTATGTGGCTTTACAGTAGGAAAACCATGCTTTGATATTTACCATTTCTGACAAAAACTTATTTTAAATGTAGTTAAATACATTTATTATGTAAATATTTTGTCAGCACAAACTATCTTCTAAATAAGAATTACCAAATGTGACTGCCTTTGCTCTTTTAATAATTTGTAAAAATTAAGTGTTAAGATTGTCTCATCAGTATTACAATAAAGACTTGAATATAAAGAACAACTGAACTTAATTTCATTCTACACAAGAGGCTGCAGTGACCCAGTGATAAACTATGAGATAAATGTCTACTAAGGTTAGGTCATATGTGTGCAGCATTCAATGTAGGTAAAGCTTCAATTTTGATTTGTTCTTTTCTTATGGCAGGCAGTTGACAAATCCAATTGTGGCAGTGTTTGCTACAACTTTTAACGGACAGCACGTGTCAGCATTTGATCTGTTGGACCAGAAACAGTTGGGAATTCACACTGTCAGACCCAGATGAAGTGGCCCGTCGATGGGGAATGAAAAAAAGCCTGATATGAACTACGAGGACTAAGATATTATTATGCTAAAAACATTATTCATAAAACTGCTGGCAAGGGATATGTTTACAGATTTGTGTGTGAGCTTACTTGGATACACTCCTTAACTTTTTAATGCTTGAAAACTGAAACCACAGAAAGAATAAGCCTAATATGTACTACGAGAAACTTTTGAGACTAAGATTATCACAGGAAGAATATAATCCATAAAACTGCAGGAAAGAGATACGTTTATAGATTTGTGTATGATCTTTAGAGCTTACTAGGATATACTCCTTAACTTTTCAATGCTTTCAAACTGAAACCACGGAAAGAAAGAGGATGAGTGAGGGGCTAGCCATGTAAACACACCAATTTTGTTTTATTTAGATCAATAGTGATTTTTAATGAGAGGGATGGAATGGAGAGATTTCCTAAACTTTGATATTTGTGTAGCCATTGGCAGCATCTTGTTGGTTTGGCGAAGGCCACGATTTTGCCTTATTACTATCTAGTCAGCTTGTGGAAAAGGCCGAATTTGAAGAGTTGAAATACTACAGCCTAATAATAATATGGGAGCCATTTTTTAACCTCAATATCTTCCTGCCTCTGCCTGTATTAAATTTTGTGTGAAACATTTTTTTCAGGAAAACTGATGACATGGTAGCTGAACAGAAATAACAGGAAAGAAGCCTACTGTTATTGGGATTTCTACACAATAAAATTTGGTTTACGTCGCAGACCTGTACAAAATGTTGTCTTTGGTTTGCACTTGTAAGAAAAGCCACTTTATCCACCACATTAGGACACATCTATGGTATTTGTACTCCTTTCGGTTTTGTACCTACCCACAGATTTTTAAAACAAAGTATCAAGGATATACAAAATGCACAGAACTTGTATTTAAATCATCAATTTATGATTTTTAACTTGACTGTGGCCGAAGAGTTCACAAACATACCTTCCTGAAGTTCTAAGGCGACACATCTACTTCCCATACCTTATTACCGAAAATATCGCATTGGGGATCTTAACACTGGAAATGTCACTTTTTAGCATCTATGGCTGGAGTAAACATATCAACATGCCTAGCATGCTTACCTCCATATCCTTAGCAGACGACATTATCTATTTCCGACATTTACACATTTACTAACCTTAGTAAAGATTATAATACTTTCCTGAATATTCATATAGACACTGGCACAAAATAAAAGGAATCTGAAATACCTTAGCACCGGTAATATCTATAAGCCTTAGTACTGGTTATATCAACCCCTCCCCCTTAATTTATAATTTGAAATATCTACAATCCATATATTAGCATTATAAATAAATACTGGTTAGACGTTAGTATTGTACATGCATGCATGCATCCATCCATCCATCCATCCATCCATCCATCCATCCATCCATCCAACCATCCATCCATCCATCCATACGCGTATATGGATGATTTTCTTGCATTACTGCTCTTGTGCATTTTTACTGTCTTTATGGTTGAGATTAGATTACAGAAAAGACACTAAAAAGCAGTTTCATGAATCTATTTAAAATAAGATCTGAAGAAAAAAAAATGATTAAATCAGACATCGTATTCGTGCGCATACATCCCAACAATGGATTTTGTAAACTGATCCACACTGAGTTAAAATCCTTATACATGGAAGACAATACTGTTCCAAACTGGAGCGAATCATAAAATATATCTTAAATGTGTAATCATTAAACATTATATAAACTTGAAACAAAAATGATTGACGCATGTATATATCATCATGGATGTTCAACGATTAAAAACAAAACAAAAAAACGATGTCTAATGTAATAATTATTGTGATCAACGTATGAACTTAACTATGAATATGTGACGATCGTTCACCAAGAGAAAAAAAAATTAAGGAATTTATACAAGTGTGGATAATATTTGATACACAAGTATTATGTATTAAATATAAAATACAAATGATATTGAACTCGATAATACTAAAAACATTCGGTTTTTCACTCGTAATTGTGACACTGATAAATTCACAACAAAACAAAAAGCAAGCAAAAAAAAAAACAAACTGAATATAGAACTCTTAAGCGTCTAGTTGATGACTACAAAGGAGCTTCAATGCCGCCACTGTCTGATGATCCAGGCGTCACCACACATGCACCACGCATACCTCAGTCTGCTGAGGAATCATTCCAAAGACGCTTGTTCACTTTCTTGGTCTTGAAGCTTTGGTCCCTAACCACGAGACAATCACTATATTCCTCCTAGCCAATGACTCCATCTAATGTAGGTATATTATTATTATTATTATTATTATTATTATTATTATTATTATAAAACCACCGAATTCTACGACTCTGCATCAAAAATATCAGTTCTCTAGCCAAAATCACTCCACTAAATCAAGAAACTCATAACTCCCCACCAAATTCAGGCATGTAATTTCGGCCAGTCAAAAAACAAAAAAAAAAAAACAAAACAAAACAAACAAGTTTTGTAGTACATGAGACACGTCAAGTACAAATTCAAAAGTGTACGTTACGCATGCGTGCATGTGAAGTTGATTGTTACAGATGAAATCATTTCATCGGAACTTCTATGAAGGATTATTTTTATATTAACCAGAACAGTATATGAATTTGTAACCGACAAGAATAATCTCAGTGCTATACCAACTTAAACATTTTCACATCCTTTTATTCACGTAGGATTTAAATGTTTTAAGTTCGTCTGTTCAATTATAAAATTACAACTTAAAAATAGACTATAGTGTATATAACATGTCGTATATGAAACAATTCTATCACATACTACAAACAGCGAATAGAGAATATAAGTTTATATTCCACTAACCTCTATAGTTGAAGATTGCCGTTGAAACATGAAAGCTTCCTAAAAATAAAAATAAAAACTTTTGTTGTATTGTTACTGTCTAACTCATCTATAAGTACTCTATGGTGCTATCCAAGGCCGGAGAGCTTAAACTTAAACGGTTTTCTAATTGCAAGTACTTTGCTCGTGCAGCATAGAGTGAACTGAACTCAGTGCTTAGAAATAATGTAACACGTAAATAAACCACTCTCGGGAATCGTTGTAAACGTAACCCGAGCACATTTTAGTTCAGATATAATGCACAAACATTATGTATACATATTCCGTGACGTATCAGAATATTAATGGAAACATTAAAACTGAGTATCATCAGTACAACATGATGTATTTGTGTAGGACATGAGAGAGGGATTTAGTGTGGAGTGTATCCGATGTCGTTTTATGTCAGCACATGCCACCTGAAGTCAGTCAGTCTCAAATGATTTAATACAGAAAAAGCACTGCTGAATAAAATAACAATCTCTGTAAATTGATGACTTGACTCCCTTTCTTTACTTTTCCATTTAACAACCAAACCCGTGTAAATGCAGTCATAATTATTTTAAAGGCTACCTGATAAATTAACTGCAGTGCTAAAACCAAATTTCCGAACGAAATAGTTGTTTCAGCGTTTTGTTATAGAGATTGATTATTTACTTTACCTCTCATGTACAGTTTTTTTAACAACTAAAATATTTGTTTGCAAAAAATATATAATTGTTCTAAACTTTTGTAAATGAAATGTAAATGATTGCTATTAAACATTTTCTTTTACTGGCCGTTCCATATCTAAAACTTATTTACTTAATACATATTTACGGAATTCAATTAGAGCCAAATCATCTGTCAAAAATATATTACGAATATAAACGAATATAAACAAATTAACGCAAAACTTATTGCTAATATTTGCTAATAAACGTAATACATTGGCGAGTAAATTATACTTATTGCGAATATTCGTAATAAGTATTGCGTTGAACTATATTATTTACTTTTACCCTTTGGGTAAAAGTAACACAGGTAAAATCTATTTCGTGCCTTTCCTTGAGGCATTAAAGTAACAGGTAAGAAACACGCAATAACGCCTTAGAAGGACTGAATAACACAGTAGTCGGTCTCTAAATATATCCTGGGTCAGAAAATCAATATATATTTTTTTACGTATATTATTGGGCATACCTTTTAATTGGTAAACTGGTTACTTAATTCCAACGTTGATAAGAGTCTTTATATCGGAGTCATACCATTCTGTAATCTGTTCGACGAATGATGCTCCAGACAGTAACAGATTTCTTCCCCAGTTGAATACTTATGTATTCCTGGCGGCTTATCACCGCCTAGTCAGCAGATCATCGAATTGTGGGATCCAGCCCGTCCGCAGATTTCACACTGGGTGTTTGTTTTCTTTTTCTTTTCATTTTCCCCCATATCTTTTTGTAAGATTTAAAATATGCGACGGCCGTGGCAATATCTTAATGGCAGTTTTGCTCTTTCAAATGGCTTGTGACTACGACAGCAAGGAAAGGCACTACTATGGTGTAATTTGAGTCCAGCACAGGTTGTTGTTGTTGTTGTGGGGCTTAACGCCCTTTTTCAGCACACGATAAAAATACATGAATAGTATTAATGGTGGAGGAAAAAACCGGGCAATCCGCTGAAAGAACTACTGACCCACGAGAAGCTACTGGCAAGCTTTCTCACATTCACATTTGCTGGAAGAACCACTGACCCACGAGAAGCTACTGGCAAGCTTTCTCACATTCACATTTGCCTAATCTTAGACTCGAACCAACGCAGAGTTGAGATGGCAGTGATCCGTAACGGAAAGAGCTTTTAACCATTCGGATAGCACAGATTGTATCGTTTTAATAAATAGAGTTCCTTAAGAAACGAAATGAATTTCATATCTGTACCATGTGTTCGGAAATATCAGAGACTCTTTTTTCTTTTTGAAGTTTCATAAGATTATATGTTCGTAATATATTAAAATATATGGACAATGGGCACATTCATACATTGACATTTCCCACTACTTCGTTCACGAACGATCCGTCTCATATATTTTAGAACTTGTGTCTTCTAACCTTTCAAAATAATTATTCCCTAAAAGTTTCAGTTGTCTTAAGATGTGCATTGTAGAGGGAATACAATACATAGAGGTTTTAATAAGGACTTATATTATTATCGCAAACAAACAAATTCATCAGATGTTCTTATTCTTTGTATATGCAATACTCAAATACTTACATAATTTTTGGTCCATGTTCAGAACTCCTCCACGATATATAAATGTTTGGTAATAGCCCACTTATATTTTGTATTTAATTAAATGTAACACGAACCTTCTCTAAATTAACTCTCTCGGCATTCGCGTTAAAGATTAGAACGATCATAAAGACCTATAATTTACTGTCTCATATTTTCATTGAATCTCTTATTGGTATACATACAAAAAAACCTAAAAGATAAGGATATTTTTAAGATTTATAAATACGACGAATCTACCAGAAAATATTGGAATTAAATAAAGACATATATAGAATTGAAGACATTTAAGACATTAGTTCCTAATAATTTTATAGACAAATGACTTGTATAATATTAGCACATGCTTTCCGCATAGGACTAAACGCACAGGTTATTGGTACGGGCCCGATCGCTAAGCCACTACCAATAATATAACAAATACTATCTCCATGCAATCCTTATACATGACGGGATTTTTTTTTATCAACAACAACATCTGTTTTATAAAAATCATTGTATTTGTTCATTGTATTAGAATGCATATTCGGATGTAGTTCATACTTTATTGTGACAGAAAAGAAAGCTGCCAGTGACCGTTGACGGTTTATTACATATGTTGTTTCTCACATGGTTTTCATGCGACGACCAAAACGATATTCGGGTAATTTTCCATTGTCGCATGACCATATATTCTGTAAAAATATGAAATTGGTTGTTGCATGGTAGCTGGATATAACCAAATATGACATCATGAGTACGTGCTTATGAGGTCATATATAACTAATTTTGAAACATCAATTATAACTGTTTTAGTTTTCCAAATGCTGTAAATTCTCAGTTTATTTCCCTCTTCGATAATGTGTATATTGTTTTTTTTTTTCAGAAAGAGGCTCTATATTATAGACCCTTTAAAATGTATCTGCAAATATTATTGGTGTGCAGTGAAAAATTGACTTCCATCGTAATAAATTTGCATTTTATTCAATATTTACTTTATTCCAAAGGTTACTGGTATAGTAGTGTACGTGGATTCTTTAACGTCAATGGATCTTCCATGCAAAATACACTAACCCCCGTAGACAATTTGGCGTCTTGATTTTTTCGAAAAAATGGCGCATCTCGGGACACTACAACGTCTATGGGAATTTTGTATAGCGAAAAGAGGAATGGAACAGGTGGGATGGCGTCACGATACTGCACACTTACAACAATGTAGCAAGTGATTGACCTTGATACGCGCGGCTACGGAGGAGAGAGAGAATACAAATCATAGGCAAATTGAGAATAAATATCTAGTCGAGGCTTATAAAACTGGCTCTGAAAAGGGCCGTTGTTTATTTTAAGACCAAATCCACCGTTAACAAAAAGGGCAACGCATAGGTCTTCTTCTCGTCCTCAAACATTGTCTAACCTCTGGTCCATAAACACGGACTCTCTTCAAATAGCCTTAACAAGATTTAACACGTACAACAATCCAACGACAAGTTTCACATCACCGATAAGAAAGCGACACTGTTCATGATCACGTGTCTCATCCCCAAGAGACGAGACGCACAAAGGTGTTATTGGTAGGCAACCTTCTCAGCACCAATAAAATTCTTGTCCAAATTAATAACCCTCAAGACTTAGCCTGTGCCATCGTGGTAGGACGAACGTATGCTGAAAAGAACGAAGGAGTAGAATAGAAAAGAGCTTGGAAAACTATTCAGCAATCGGACCGAGCAAAGCAACGAAGGAAAGCAGAACTCTTGTTACAACAAAGCGGGGATATCCAAAGACACCGCTTGTGGCATTCCTGAAATGCAAAAATTGCAAGACGTCTTAATTCCAAGATACGTGCTGAAAGTACGCCCTTAAGAAGTGCGTTGACCTCTGTTGATTCGAGGCAAAACTTTTACAGACGAAAAATACATTAACGTCTATTTTCAAAATAAACGTGTTGATGCCAGTACCAGTGCAGCTGATTTCCTGGGGTACGGTTATTACTGTGAAATATGTGACTATGGCTATTACAATCGAGAGCAACATGATGTTTAGCTTCTAAGTCATGTATGGACGAAGGGCAAGAACGGGTGTATTGCTTTGCTTGTCAACGCACATTTGTTAGTTCATCCTGTTACCAACAAAATCAAAAGACGCGAGGGTCACAACAAAAATGTGCTTCTCAGCATCTGAGATTGTGCCTTACTTGTGGACAATGATTACGTACCAATAGTATCAAGGCATACGTCTCTTCAGGAAAAAAGATATGTCACATTTATCGCCAAATCGTGGACTTGGAACACCAATGCTACATTCAAAATTACCATTACCAATCCAAACACGAAGAAGAAGATAATGACCAGAAGAAAGGCCATTACATCTTTTTTCGATTTCGAAAGCATGCAAGAGACTGGCATTCACATTCCTAATTTCTATGCGGCTCACAGAGCGTATGAGACGTTCATCCAAGAGCCTATCTTTACTCATTGCCCTCACTGTATCAAAATTCCTGGAGTACATGAAAAAAAACTTTTGGAACCGAACACGCTAGCTGATTTTGCCAAATGGATCTTAGACCACATCGATGAGACGTGGAGCCAAGAGGACATAGAAGACATCGAACGATATGGAGATTGGCAACAAAGTGAGATGTTCTTTGGATGACATATTCCATTTAAGTTAGTGGCCTTTTGTCAAAAAAAGGCCTAGAGAATTTAAAGAAAGGTGAATACATCTTTATAAAGGCAATGAAAGAAGTGAGTAAAAAAAGAGATCTGGACAAAAGAAAGAAAGGACAAAGAAACCATCAAGGAAAAAGAAGAGTTTGAGAGACTAAACAGAAACTGGATAAAGATACAGTAAAGGTTTAGAGCTCTGAGACATCCTGACTAGATTTCAAAGAAAAGAAGAAAAAAGGAATTATTGAAAAAGTGAGAGCGTGGTGGAAGAAGTGGAGGCAATAAAAGAAGAAGAAAGGCCATTTTCAGGGGCACTTCATATGCCTTGAAAATTTTTTATTTTCTTGTCTAAACAACATTTAAAGCCCTTACTACTAAAACACGAACGCAACTGATTTATGTTTGTGTATAGCAATGACACAGATGGCCTGACGTCACAGTTGTACCTTGCAACATTGTTGCCAATGACCAGTACCGTGACGGCACCCTTCCTGTTCCATTCCTCTTGGCGGTTTGCAGACCCAACTTGTGCTTATTAAAAATTTCTATTGAGGGTCAAAGTGCTCCAAGCTGATATGTTGGGTCTAAAAATGGTGGGGTCATATTGCCTGAGGTTAATTTTCCTTCATTGGACATCATCAGGGCTAACTTACCCCACTATACTACTCCTGTGTCTCTTCCAATTATAATATGGGTTGGATTGGTTCAGTCATCCAAGAAAGATATAGAACCATTCGACATGAATGGTTCATAATTCTCTATAATAAAATCAGAGGTTTATTAAACCCAACAAATGTATTGCTTTCAATACATGACCTTGACTTCTTAAAAAGAAGAGCATTTGGAATAGGTCTTTGTTGATTCTGATGCTTAGTTTTCAATTTGAAGCAATCAGAAGTGACGTGTCCTTTTTTCTTATAATAGGTACATGTAGGAATCGATAAAGATTTCTGATCAAGCTTATCAGAAACTTGATTTCTAAAAGTTGTGCCAGATTGAAATTTAGAAGTGTTCAGATTAGGCTGAAATAATTTTACCAGACAACTGCTGAGTGGAAAACTAGCACAGAAAATAAATTTTATGTGCTGAGGAATACTTGTTAGCATTAAGTGCAGCATTTTCCAAGGTTTCAACGTAATGTTCATCAAGATAAGTCTTAACGGTCACCATGGACAAAGTTCTTGAACTTTTCAAAGTAATACATGTTGTCTGAGATTTTCATAATCTTGATAAACCTTTTTAGAATTGAACTACCTATCAAAGTTTCATGCGTTTTCTCATGCAAAGTTAATTTAGTTTTAGTCAGCTAATTTTCTAGAATTCCTAAAGCCTTGTCAATAAGCGTCAGGGATTAACTCATATTACCCTTTCAGATATAGTCCTCAACCAGATCATAGTCTGTACTCTGTTGTAGTGACAGTGACACGTAGATATCACAAGCTTTACCACTAAGTACACATTGTAATAACAGAGTCCTGTGCTCTCTTGGCCATTTTATGTTTTCGGTAATTGTTCCAGACTGAGTAAAATATTTGTATACTTTTTCCCCAAAGGGGACACTTGCCTAATATTCTTAGTAACATCAAGAGTTGAATGTATATGTAAAGTGGGAATGTGATTTTCACTTGCCAGCTCTAATTCTCTTAATCCAAATTTATGTTACCTTTCTTCCTTCTCTCTTTGCATTTGCATCTCTCTCTCTCTCTCTCTCTCTCTCTCTCTCTCTCTCTCTCTCTCTCTCTCTCTCTCTCTCTCCAATTGTAATTGCATTTGTTTCTTCTTTCTGTAATTGTATTTGTTTATACGTCTCTCCTTTCTCTGCAACTGTAACTGCATTCTCCTCTCTCTTTCCTCTTTATCTAATTGCATTTGCCTCTCACTTTTTTCTGAGATCAAGCTTTTCTAACTCTAATTCTATCTTGATTTAATTCCTTTACTTTTACGTCAGAGTCAGATACAAACTTTCTGATCAAAACCAAAGTATTTATATCCAAAACACTCTTTTCCACCAAATACTTTGACCACAATATTTGTTATTTCTTGCTTCGTTAAAGAAGCTTTTGCCTCAGAAAGATCATATTTTCTGCCAAGCTAAAGCAATTCATCTCTTTCTAACTGTTCCTGGGTAGGATTTGAAAGAATGATCTCCATTTTTGATGACATATAAAAGGCCTGTTGATTTCACTAAAGATCTCTAAAATGGAAACTAATTCATCGGATTTAAAAACTTCTGAAATTATATGAATTTAAATTTCAAAACAACAAAGTTTTCTGAAATATTTTAGCAAAATTCGTATCCCAAATACGAATGCCCAATTTTCTATTACGAGTATATGCTCCAAAAATATGTAACACAAAAGAGTGAAGACAACAAGCTTTGTAAAATTCAACAAATAATTTATTTTTCAAGAATAAAAAGTGAAACATTAAGAAAAATGAACTTATAATTTTACGAATCAAATCAAACTATAATCCAAGAATTAAAAATAGAAATCCTAATAACAAAAAGTCTTGAATTCGAGTCCAAATGAAATCCAAAACGAATGGCTATGATGAGTTTTGGTCAGCGAAGTGCTGCTGCGTCAACAGTCCTTTGTTGAACCACAGCAAATATTATCCCCTTTTTGAAATCAGTATAACTTCCAATAAATATCTCTTTTTCAAGAATTATCATAGCGCCTATCTATTTCAATAATCTAAATAAAATAGAAATTCAGTTGAATCTGGTCACAAGACAATAACATATTAAGGTGTCAATTGCTTTAGCCTAAGTGATAAATATCTAACCAAAACAACAGTTATATGCTAATTAAGATGCAGAACAGATTCCTGGATGAGTACAAAATATAAGCTTGTACCAATTGATAAATGCTACTTGTCAAGTAGTCCAGGTATGACTTTGACTAAGCTTAACGTTTCTTTCGCTGAGAAAGAAAAATAATATTAAAAAAAAGTTTTTTACCAAAACTGTCACTCCAATTTTTTAAGTCCTCCCTCTTCCTATATATATATATATATATATATATATATATATATATATATATATATATATATATATATATATATATATATAATGAAGGCATTCCTAATACATCGATCTCCAAGAAATTTTAGGTTATGACCACTCTAATGGCCTAGTGGTTAGATCGTCTGCCTCGGATGCCAGAAGGTTGCGAATTCGATCCCCGGCCGAGTCATACCAAAGACTTGTAAAAATGGTACTAACAGCTATCTTTCTTGGCGCTGAGAATTATGATGCTAATATTTCGACTGGTCGGCCTGGAGTCAAGATAATGTGACTGGGTGGGACATCATGCAACATATCTCCGGCATGATGCTCCAGTGCTAGACACGACCATAAACTGCCACACTGCAGACGTCGTATCTATATAACTGTTATAGCTACGTTAAAAATCATAATCACATCACAATTTACATCACATTATATATATATATATATATATATATATATATATATATATATATATATATATATATATATATATATATATATATAGATGCAATAAACTGACGACGAACAGTACGAAACTAGTAACTAACTAGCCTAAGCGCTTTCGACTCTTAATGAGTCTTTTTCAAAGGCAAATACAAAACATAGTTACGACAAACAAATAAACACAAAAACGTTGCGTTTGTAAACCTCTACATTTCTATCTTCACATGTGCTAAAACTATAAATACAACCAGCTTGTATAGACTAGTTGCGGAAACTGAAAACGTTGTATAATTCCCTAAAAGTCTACAAGCCTAAGCGACATCTATTTTTACTTTGTGTACATATGTAACGCAGATTATATCCCGGATATTTGGTTCTATACCGGTTATTCTTATAGTAATAATTGAAGGATAAGAAGATTTAGAAAATGTTAAATTCTACTAGTGCATAGTTTTCATTTTCTAGTCTTCTTGGTTTAGACCGCTTGGTTTCAATGTTCTAAGGCGGCGTATCCAGTATGATTCCTTTTCCTTCCTGGTTTCGGAACTCCAGCTGTGGTTGTTGGCAATAGCGATAAGTATTATATCACTGAAAGTGTGGCCAGGGGAGGAGAAGTGTTCTGCGACCGGGCTTCTGTACAGCTTTTTTGTCATCCAATCAGATCTATGAAGGTTTATCCTTATGTGTAGCTTTTCAGTTTCTCCCACGTACTGAAGGCCACAGATCTTACATGTGATGAGATAAATCACATTCTCTGTTTTGCACGTTTTGTTTGGACCATGTATGTTTAGTTTTTCTTTAGTCACTGTGCTAGTGAATGTCTTGGTCTCTATCATATGTTGACAGGTTTTGCATCTTTTATCGCCACAGGGTCCAGATTGACTAGGTTGGTTTTGACTAGCGATTGTTGTTAGCTTGGCCCTGACTAGGATGTCCTTTAGGTTTTTTGGTCTCCGGTAAGCTACTACAGGTTTGTTCGGAAGTATTAGGTTTAGTATGTCTGACGATTGCACGGTTGGCCAGTGGTTTGCGATGATTTTACCTACTTTGGGATTGTCTGGGTGATAGGTCAGAATAAATGGTATCCTATCAACCTTTTCTTTCTGTCCATATCTGAGTAGGTCATCACGGTTTGTTTGTTTGGCCCTTTGGATTGCCTCCGCAATCAGGTCTTTGTCGTAGCCTCGGTAAATTAAATGTTTAGCCAGCTCTTCAGACCTTTCTAGGAATCTTTCATCGTCGGAGCAAATTCTGCGTATCCTCAGTGCCTGGCTATATGGAATGTTCTTAATGCAGTGTTTTGGATGACAGCTGGTTGGGAGAAGATACTGGTGTTTGTCGGTTGGTTTCGAGTAGATGTCTGTGTGTAATTTGGTAACTCAACAACTTTGAATTTAATGAAGAAAACTACCTACAAATCAATGGAACTGCAATGGGTACTAAAATGGCCCCTTCGTATGCTAACATTTTCATGGGAAAACTTGAGGGAAAGCTCTTAGCATCGGTTGAGCGTACACCATACCAGTGGGTACGCTTTATCGATGATATAGAAATGAAATGGCAGTATGGAAGAGAAAGTCTGGATGACTTCATTTCAAAGGCAAACAACTTCCATCCTTCAATAAAATTCACGGCAGAAATTTCCAACTCAAACCATGTTTTCCTGGACACAACAACCAGACTGGTGGAAACCAAATTACACACAGACATCTACTCGAAACCAACCGACAAACACCAGTATCTTCTCCCAACCAGCTGTCATCCAAAACACTGCATTAAGAACATTCCATATAGCCAGGCACTGAGGATACGCAGAATTTGCTCCGACGATGAAAGATTCCTAGAAAGGTCTGAAGAGCTGGCTAAACATTTAATTTACCGAGGCTACGACAAAGACCTGATTGCGGAGGCAATCCAAAGGGCCAAACAAACAAACCGTGATGACCTACTCAGATATGGACAGAAAGAAAAGGTTGATAGGATACCATTTATTCTGACCTATCACCCAGACAATCCCAAAGTAGGTAAAATCATCGCAAACCACTGGCCAACCGTGCAATCGTCAGACATACTAAACCTAATACTTCCGAACAAACCTGTAGTAGCTTACCGGAGACCAAAAAACCTAAAGGACATCCTAGTCAGGGCCAAGCTAACAACAATCGCTAGTCAAAACCAACCTAGTCAATCTGGACCCTGTGGCGATAAAAGATGCAAAACCTGTCAACATATGATAGAGACCAAGACATTCACTAGCACAGTGACTAAAGAAAAACTAGACATACATGGTCCAAACAAAACGTGCAAAACAGAGAATGTGATTTATCTCATCACATGTAAGATCTGTGGCCTTCAGTACGTGGGAGAAACTGAAAAGCTACACATAAGGATAAACCTTCATAGATCTGATTGGATGACAAAAAAGCTGTACAGAAGCCCGGTCGCAGAACACTTCTCCTCCCCTGGCCACACTTTCAGTGATATAATACTTATCGCTATTGCCAACAACCACAGCTGGAGTTCCGAAACCAGGAAGGAAAAGGAATCATACTGGATACGCCGCCTTAGAACATTGAAACCAAGCGGTCTAAACCAAGAAGACTAGAAAATGAAAACTATGCACTAGTAGAATTTAACATTTTCTAAATCTTCTTATCCTTCAATTATTACTATAAGAATAACCGGTATAGAACCAAATATCCGGGATATAATCTGCGTTACATATGTACACAAAGTAAAAATAGATGTCGCTTAGGCTTGTAGACTTTTAGGGAATTATACAACGTTTTCAGTTTCCGCAACTAGTCTATACAAGCTGGTTGTATTTATAGTTTTAGCACATGTGAAGATAGAAATGTAGAGGTTTACAAACGCAACGTTTTTGTGTTTATTTGTTTGTCGTAACTATGTTTTGTATTTGCCTTTGAAAAAGACTCATTAAGAGTCGAAAGCGCTTAGGCTAGTTAGTTACTAGTTTCGTACTGTTCGTCGTCAGTTTATTGCATCTATTTTAATTAATCCCTGACAAACGTGATCCCTTGGTGGATCCAGTACGCTTGAGAGGGTTGTTATTCGCCATATGATTTGTATTCTTTATATATATATATATATATATATATATATATATATATATATATATATATATATATAGAGAGAGAGAGAGAGAGAGAGAGAGAGAGAGAGAGAGAGAGAGAGAGAGAGAGAGAGAGAGAGAGAGACTGCATTGTAATACTGTAATACTTGCACTTTCATGTATCTTATCCTTAAGTTCCAGATAAATCCCTGGCACGTGTATTAATATATTACAAGTTTTCGCTTTTGACCCATTTTTAGTTCTAATCATACATTTTTGTCAAAGTAGAAGAGCAATATAATATATTCAATCCTTACGTTTACTTATATTACGTTTGTTAATCATATTGAGGGTATGTATATTTAATTTAATTGTTTGTTAGTTTAAATTATTTTCATTATCTGCTATTGTAATATTATATAGTATGCAGTACCTGACCTTGTCCTAAACAGTTCGTTTCTGCTTCACATGACTTGACTTTTTATTTCATTTTATGTAAACAACCAAATATGGGCTTAATATTAGGATTGTTCTTAATGGAAGAAGTAAATGGATTTGTTTTGGAATTACCTAAGTGAACTATACACAATCCAGGTTATAGTTTTGTAAATGTCATACTCAGTGTAGAAGTTTTTATTCCATTAGGTAATTTGGTTTTAGAAAATGCTAATTGTGACCGGAGGTGAAGTAGAAAACTATTTATACTGCAACTATGAGGATTTTGTCATTCGGCCTTTCACATCTAGCACCTGCTAGATGTATACTATATGTTGTGACCTGTAGTTTGGAACTGGAATCAATTTTGTTCAAATTGATGTGGTTATTTTCTATAGAAATACAGAAGTGTTCTGATAAATACTTGGAAAGAGATATTCAGAAAAATTAATACTGTGTCAGAACCTGGAATTATATTTCTGTAATTCAACAAAAGTTTGATTACACAACAAGTTATAACGGACACCTCATCGCCTTCAGCTTTAGATTTATTCTACTTCTACTTTTTTCATGACTATAAATTACGAGGAATTGTATCTGTAATTCTTGGATTATTTTAGGATTTAAGTCGCAATACCGTAAGTTTTTGTTTTCTCATTGTATCTTAGTATTCTAGGAAAATAAATGTTTTGTTGAGTTTTACAAAGCTTGCTGTATTTCACTCTTTTATCTTACTTATTTTACTCGTAACATGTATATACTGCAATTTGTTACAAGTCATGATGTTACTCTGTAAACTTTATGGAATGCTAAATTGTGTGTTTAAGTGGTCTGTCCGATTCAAATCGTTTTCAATGTTTGATTAAATAAACAGTGTTTTATATTGTTATGTAAATCCTGCAACAACGTACACCCCTTTAGTATTAAGATCTAAGTGTAGTCTTCCTAAAATCGTGTATTTCTTTTCACAAACAAAGGAGAGAAAATGTTTATACTATAAATATGATATAATGTCAAAAATAAATAAATGCAAACAAAAAAGGCAAGAGGCTATAGTGGGCACGAGATCTTCATATGTCCTGTATCTACGTGAAAGTCAGATGGAAAGGTTGATAGCCAAACACATCTGGTTTAGAATGTTGCTTTCTGATAAGACTGGGTTTCATATCTTTAGCAAAATGCAGCCATTTTAGATGGAATGATGATATCATTTGTGCAAACCTAAAAGTGCCTTATGCCAGGATGTCAATGTTTTGGAACAAAACTTATATAAAGCTTTTTTTTTTGACTTCCTCATCATGGCCATATTGAAGAGTGGACCAGCATCAATAGTGTAAAATTAGAAATTCATTCTTGCAAGGATGTGATGGGATAGATTACGAAATTCGGTCTCTGAGACTATATTGCTCAGATACTTTACTATTATTGGATCGGTCAAATGGCATCAGTTCTGAAAACTTTCCTTATGCCGTTTTCTAATCTTCTTCAAATTCTGTAAAGCGGTAAATATGCAAAAGATATTTACGATTTATTTTTCATTCTATTTGCTGTGGCCCTATTAAATTGTACATTAGTGTCCTTCGTGCCGTCTTGGAAAGCTGTTCTTGCGAAAATGCACTTTATCGTATCAGTGTCGTATTGTAAGAAAGGCCATTATACCATATTGCTTTCTTCAAAGTTTAGTTGAAAGTGTTTCTGAAAATACGCAGAAGCACGCAATGAACTCAATTAATAAGTAGCTGTTGCACATTCGATTACTCGGTTCTAAGTATATTCTAGATAGAATGCTTCCGAAAATGTATTACTGGAATGGGACTAATGTTATATTTTACTTCTTCCTAAAATATAAAGAAAAAAACTTATTAGAAAATCAAATTAAAACTATTAACAGTGAGAGATAAACATTTAACAATAAAGTAGACATCATCACATGAAAAGAAAACTGCAAGGTAGAAAAATGACAACTTTAATATATCATCCAAATAAAATGACAACTGATGTGTAACAAAATAATTTGTATAATAATGGTGTCATTCTGGTTCACAAGCATTAAAAACACTCTTTATGATAGCTCTTTGTTGGATTTTTGTTTTCACACCTATATGATGTTATATAATGCGTAAAAGTGAATTGTTCTTTCTTCATTTATTTAGCTAAATCATTTTTATTATTTAACATTTGTTTGTGAATACGAATTACTAATTAAGGAACATTTGTAACTACATCAAATATTTAGAATACATTTTGCGACGACAACTTATGGAGAGCATTCTGAGCTGTATTGATATCAACAACGCCATTATTTTTCTGTTGCCCAGCTAGTACTGACTCAAAACTCTGTGCGAAGACCTGAATCCTGGATATATCCGCATTGTTGTAAGAACCACACGTTTGCACTTCGAAAGCATTTCCAATACAGACGTCGGCGCGGCAGGGATTTTGCTGTCAGCATGTGCGCAAACGAAACTGGATGAAGTTTCCACATATTGTCCATGGTTCCCAATTAGACCAGCCACACTTCCACTGATTATAATCGATCTCAGAGACACCGTTGCAGGGCATCAAGGGGTTGCTGAGAAAAGAAACATATGAAAAATGATGTTTTTGTAAATGTGTGACAAAATCAATGCAAGGAAAAAACTATATTCTGCAACTTGCAGCTGAGAACTCGTTTTCACTGATTTAATTTTATCCCTAGTGAACATTTCAGTAACTTAAACTATTTTGTCTCTCTTTATACAAGCTATAATTCGTCCGCTACTAGGAATGAAAGTCGCTTCCTCCAGTTACGGCACCCATCTCTGCATACGCTAACCACATTACCCTTTAAACTAATCGCTAAATACCTAAATTAGTTTCAATCTAATTAATTCATACATTCATGAGAGGCGTCAAAGAAGACCAGGAATTAAGTCTGCTCTAATTCACTGTCTCGATTATATGATCCTTTCTATGGGGCATATTCATACCAATATCGAGAACAAAACTCCAATAATACACATATAAGAATTTACTCAGTGCCTAAGTTGACGGCTTTACAACATGCTGAGTGTTAAAATACTGCACTTATCAATCAACGGCAAGATATATTACCAGAAGTGTCTCGAATGACGGCTTTGCAACTTGCTGAGTGTTAAAATACTGCACTTAACAATCAACGGCAAGATATATTACCCGAAGTATCTCGAATATATCAATTTTACAGTTTACGTGTTGACGTGTCGTTAAATGCAAATCGATCGCTATATCGGTATACAATGACAATAAGCCGAGGCTGAACGGGCATGTTTAATATAATGCATGCATTTTTATTTAAGCTAAGATATCAATCCCATTCTATTTACCTGAAAACATTTAAGACTATAGCTTAGCTAGTAAATAACGCGCCATCCGTAGATTATCTTTACAAACTCGTTAGCTTTTAATCTATTTTGGAAAGGATTTACCCATGGATAAATTAAAGTCCATACCTGGGACCGGTGTTTTTAAGGTAGGCATTCGTCGGGACGGATACTATTCCTGTATTTCTGCAGATGACATTAGACAAGGTTGTTTTCCGTATCTCGTCTAATTGTGCTAGATAATATAATACCAAATAATTAATAATTTTTAAAACAAAATTGAATTATTTATACGAATAAGCACATATATCTAAAAGAATATAGATGACGTGATGCATTGCTACTGACTTAACTCTAGACAAAGTACTTTGTCAATCACAGACTTAAGATAACATTGGATGTGATGACAAATGACGATGAAGGTCATTAAATGAAATTCACTATCTTTTTCCACTAAATTAAGCAGGAAACATTTAGCACCAGTGATGATTAGTACCTCCATAGATCAGGGACTCATACATCGATGTTTCTTAATCACATCCTTTATTTCTATCAAAACACTTTTGTTGCGAGACAGTTTCACAAACTGTTTGCAGCTTGTTGTGTTGTGTTGTGTTGTGTTGTGTTGTGTTGTGTTGTGTTGTGTTGTGTTGTGTTGTGTTGTGTTGTGTTGTGTTGTGTTGTGTTGTGTTGTGTTGTTCTGGGGCTTAACGCCATTTTTCAGCACTTGATAGGCTATACATGGCGGCCAGTATTAATGGTGTAGGAAGAAATCGGGAAATCCGCAGAAAGAACCACCGACCCACAAGAAGCTACTGTCAAGTTTTATCACATATACACAATCGCAGAATCTTAAGAGTCGTACAAACGCAGACAGAGGTGGGATGACAGTGATCAGTAACAGACAGCGCTTTAGACCACTCGGCCACTCGGAGCCCCCCTCTGCAGCTTGTATCATAGTTGTGTTATTATAGCCGTTTAAAGTCGGATGTCTTTAATACATTTAAACATCTACCTGCAACGATTGACTAGATTTATTAATACGAACATAACTTCCACTTGAACAAAATATGTAAATTAAACGTAAAAAGAAAAGCATCTCTTGTTATTCTATAGGATTCCACTAAGACATACTCCTGCGGTTATCAATATCTCATCAATCTGTCTGTTAGAACTCCTATTTACCATCAACCGCACTTAGTAATTGATAAAGGGAATGCAATACGCCATTAATAAGGAATGTGTAGCACGTGCTAATTCACTATTGAATCAATCATTACTTGATACATGAACCTCGAAAAATGGTGTTTATACCAAATACCTTACCACAAAATCAAAGGTCATGACTGTCTTATTGACAGACGTGCTGTCCAACATCACTACATATTAACGCATGTAAATATTTCGCCTCATTTAATCGTGCCTTTTTACATAAAAGAATAAAGCAGCATTTTTCACCTTTGTCAAATATCAACAAACAATACTTATAAAAATACATGGTTTAGACCCTGGATATTATTAAGATCTGGTTGGTATACGGTATTGCCTATCGTAGTACAGCGGGCGAAACAAAACTTAAGTGTCAGAATATAATCAAAATGTTTGTTACCACAGTCAAAATCATCCACCTCAAAATACTTAAAATTCTTAGTTGCGAAAAAAAAAAACAGCGAAAACTACATCTGATCTTTCACGTATATAAATACAAATAGGAAACAATATACTTTGCACAAATACTAATTTATCAATAATTGAATATAAGAAAAGGACTACATTAATGTCAGAGTTACATATAGTGTCTTATTCATTCTGTTGGTTATCATACAAAGCGGCTAAAACTTTTAAAAACTTGGCCAGGGTATGGCCACAGGAGGATCAATGTCAACAATAGATGCAAGTTTTATTTCATTATAACATATGCTGGAGTATTCCAATACAGCGACGTTCGAATGGTTGCTCCACCAACGTATTAAAAACAAAATACAAATCAAACTGATGGCAGAGATACTGACAGCCTTTTTGCGTGCAGTTGATTATTTAACGACGATGTTACTATCTTTGCTGGATGAAAACATGACTCATTCAAAATAATTTAAATTATATATATATATATTTGTGTATATATGTGTATATATATACACACATATATATATATATATGTGTGTGTGTGTGTGTGTGTGTATGTGTGTGTGTGTTTCCAAATTGTTTTAAAACTACTGACAACACATTTGGAAGCGAGAAGATTATGTTACACTTTCAAAATTTAACTTACCAAGTGCAAACGCCTGGTCACCAAAGTTTTCCTAGTAGTATCTGTCTCCTTTCTTCAAAGCTTGAAATTGCTTGGCAATGATACATGCAAATGTTGGCCCAATCTTTCCTCCAGCAACAGGGTTCTCAGAAACTCCTCCAGAAAACAGGTCTACGTCAAACTGTGTCCTAGAAAAATAAATAAGAAAGCAATATCAACTCGGAGTACATTTTATGGTCTTCAATCAAGACAATTGCAGCAGGCACGTGCGTCCGAAACAACTGCATACACTCGCCTCAGTTAGATGTAACCAATAGATTTAAAGATTGTTTCAGACACACACTTCACTGCACCATAAATGGTTTTAATCCTTAACACTGGAATAGATTAAAAAGAGTCCAGTGTTTCTGTCCTCATAAATGTGATCGTAATTTTATAACAGAATACCTTGGATGCAGACATATATTTTCAACCTCAAAAGGAATGTTAAGTTGACTCCATATTGTAAGAGTCGATATGTTTCTCTTTATAGTGTTCCAGATCTGTGACCTTTTAAACCAAGTATGGAATCTAAAATATATAATACATTGCAAACATGACAAGACGTTAATCAAATCTCAGGTAATCAAATATTAACAATATATTCTTTAAGAATCCATATATATCACGGTACTATTTGTTTAAATTTCGTTGCAAACGGACTTACTGATAGACAGCGTTGAGGGCATTCCAGACAGTTGAATTGTGGACGGTGCCTCCGACGTTACAGATTGTCTTGAGCAACAGATAGAACGGGATGCCGTGATCCCTCCCTCTCTGTATTTTAATAGCAGCCAAGTCACCCCAAAACCATGGCTGCTGCTCAAACAAATGACGGGTAAGCTGATCACTTAGGCGTTCATCAATCTGTTAAATTATAATCATCATTTCGATCTCCAGATAAATTCGATTGTATTTGCATTACGCTAACAGACACATTCAGTTATATTTGTATGATGATTCAAAAAAATATTTTTATTCATATTTGGCATCAATGTGCGATTATTTAACATCTATATTTGGCTTCAAGAAATATTCGCTTGTACTATGGGGTAATTAACGAGACCCTTTTCAAAATAAATAAAAAAACATTATCCTATAGATAAGAGACTTTTAAAAGTAAAAAACAGGCTACAGAATTGCTTGTGTATTAAGCGCTTAATGACTATGTAAATTACAAGGAACGAAAATTTACAATTTTCGTTGTTGAGTCTATTGGTTTGCATATTTATTGAAAGGCCCTTTCATTAAATTTGTTTATACAAATAATCTACCCATTGAAAAAGTACTTGTAGTAGTCAATGACAGAAAGCAAATCTCAATGTTAATGATGTTTCGCAGGTTTCTGTTGACACCTTCAGATCTATTAGTCAAACATAAATAGGGAAATCAACGGGATTCGGATCTTCTTTGTTCCAAAGGTGAGCTATGATATTATTATTCTCCGTTTTTCTAGTTTTTAACCTTTATTTACAAAAACATGGGAATCGTAAGTGAAAACGTCGGCAAAACTTAATGACATTAAAAGGTCGCATTTGAACCCTACATATTACCTTAAAGGGAGAAAGGTATTTGATGATTAATAGTTTCCTACCTTTTGAGAATATGAGTCTGTGAGACCTTTAGTGATGTTATCAACTCCGCCAGCAGTATCATAGACTAAGTCAGGCTTGAGAACTGCATCTATGAACAAGTGAGATGTGCTGCCGTACTTCAGAGAATCGTGGACTATGCTGTGACCAAATCTAAAGGCAGCGGTAGAAAATTCATTCTTAATAGCGGGATTCACACTACTGTCATACCCGTTGAAGTATCCACTCGTGAAAGGTGTGAGTCCATAAGAAGTCATGATGGAGTTGCCAAGGATTACTTGAAGAAACTCTTTGTATGTAATGTGCTGAAGAATGGCACCAACGATCTTACTGGCTTCATCGTAGAGAATCTGGTCCGACCATCAACTTTTCAGAACTGAGAGTCCTGCAGCAATTCTGTTATGCTCTCTCATAAAGATTGTGTGGAGCGAGATGAGAGCCGGTTGTTGGTTGACACGAACGTCCCCTGAAATGACGACCTAAAGTGTTATACACGAACATAATGTTTTGTGGATCAAGCAATCTTCTGTTAAGACATATGTACGACGTTCATGTTATACAAAGCATTTTTGAGACAAAATATAAGGAATTAATCCAACTGGGATCTACTTCTATATGACCAGTCCAAAATATAAAAGATAGGCAGACAGACAGATTGATAGATCAACTAGATAGATACAGAAATTTCAGTTACCAGCTAAGAAGCACTTGACGTTCGAGTTGGCCTGGGGCAAAATGCAATTTGCGTTGTTATTTATATCCTATGGCAGTAGATTTGGAATGTTCGGATCAGCTCCAGTTTGAAGTTTACCTGCACATAGATAAGGGCCTATCATCTCACGAAATAAACACATGAAAATATAAATTTTATTTATTTCGTGTAGCACTCTTTAGTACCTCGTATAACCCTGCGGAAGGAATATAAAATACACAGATTATCTTTCTTTGGAATGCTGAAGATATATCTCCATCTCTATCATTTTCACAAAATAATGAGACTTGGATTTAAACAGTACTAAGCGGAATAATTCTAAATTAATTTGCAGTCCTGAGCACATGGAGGATTTTAATATTTATGAATCTATGATCAATTATTGTGTGTAAGTAACACGATTTCACTGAATCATGGCCGTTTTCTACATGGAAATGAAACAAATCAAGCTAGCTTTTGTAAATGTGCAATATCAAATGAAATTACTAACATATATTATTATTATTATTATTATTATTATTATTATTATTATTATTATTATTATTATTATTATTATTTACCTCCACTGAATGTTCTAAGGGAGTTGCTTGTATGTACGTCTGATCCGTAGATCTGGGACCCGTCGATGTAATGAGTATTTTGATTCAGTTGCTGTCTTTGACCTGTTTGAAAGAATAAATAGGTAAGCGTGTGTGTGATATAGATTTTTAACGTAGCTTTAACATTGTTCAGTCATATTGCTACGATGTCTGCAGTGTGACAGTTTATAGTTGTATCTAGCACTGGACCATCATGCCGACGACATATGGCACGATGTCCCAGCCAGTCCAGTCACATTATCCTGACACCAGGCCGACTAATTCTAACACTAACCTCTTAATGCTTGGCAACAATCGAAACAGATTTTAGTACCATTTTTGTAGTCATCGATATGACCCTTACTAGGATAGAACCCACGACCTACGGCATCCGAAGCGGACGCTCTAACCACTTGGCCACCTAAGCGGTTAATATGAAAGCAAGAAATAAACTTCATCATACATCATAAATAAAAGTTATGGTTGCGACATCTCTGCCCTGTTATTTCTTGCTCTATGATCGGTCGCAATATCCATAATTCCATGAGCAATGGTCACGGTTGTTAAATAAGAATCTCTTTTTTGACAGGTATAGCTCTTGACCATTTCCCATGAACACATAAGCACACACACGCACAAAGATAAACATTTCTTGGCCATTTTCAAATATTGTACCAAACCAGTTACGACAAGTGCAATCCGGTACGTAGGTGTTAATGGAAAAATGTTGTCCTCAGTTGGTCTTGTCAATTTATAGGCTGTATTAATTATCTTCGAGTCTCATTTGAATTAAGCTAAACCCAATAATATATTATGAATTGTAGGTATTTACTCATTTACTGCTGAATATGAAGTCTTTTTATGTCTGACGTAAATACATTATTTAGGTCAAGGAGCGAATTAAATTTTGTTGTAATCTAATAAGTGACTTACCCATAGAACAATCCAGTTTTGGGGTTGGAAGAGCCCAGACAAAGTTCATGCATGTCCTGTTGAACTGTGAATAATAGGGATCACCAATGGGGATCTCAATAGGGAAGCAAGGATCGCCTCTTGGAAAGGAAAGCATAGCAATAATATGCATTTGTAATGCACACTATATGAAAACAATCTAAGGTATTCGTACATGCGTGCGTGTATGTGTATGTGTGCATGCGTGCATGCGTGTATACAGCGACGAGGAGCTCTGTTGTAATTCAACTTTGTATAGACGACAAAGACATTATTAAATATATCAACTGTAATGTACAAAAGGACGATTTCTCACGTGTGATTCTAATGTATCGTCTATCGTTTATCTCAGATACGAGAATATCGCATTAACCTCGCCCACATGAAAATTTCTCGGAATCTGTTTTATAAAAATACATTTTGGAAGGCAGTTTAACATTGAATACTGCTAAATGCGATTTATTGAAAAGAATTAAAGACCAATGATATAGATATAATGTATTACCTATTGGGTTGGCAACAGTCGATCTTGGGTCCTGCGTAACCTTGAGAAAAAATAAATCATGAAATAAATAAACAAAATATGACAACGTTTTTATGACACTATGAAGTTTATTATTCGTTGACCTGAGTGTTAGAGATAAGTCAACTTTAAGCATATATTTTATGTCAAACTGCGCAGGAAAACTTGAACAGCAATGTCATGAAATGTTGTTCTTGCCTTTTCAAAAGTAAAGCATCAATTACAAGATTCAGCTACATCTGACAATAAGCATACTTCAAGCTAAAGAGAATGGCATTGTGATAGAGATGCGGTAGAACATTACACAGAGCATTTCATTCCATAACGAACAATTCCATCAAACTCAATACCCTAATTTTTTAAATATCTAGATTAAAAGTGAATAGCATACATAAAGAGGGCGTTAGGAAATTATTTGACAGCAATGAAAGGGATTTATTAATACCAATCTCCAATTCTCGCGCAGGATCTTGTAGTTGATTACAAAAGTTCACAAATTATGATTATATCTGAATTCTACGTCTTACACTCAAATGAGCGGTAGGAATGAATCTATCATTATAATCCATTGTGACATGTGTACATCAATGCAACCCGTTTAAAATGAGATGATAATAATAATAATAATAATAATAATAATAATAATAATAATAATAATAATAATAATAATAATAATAATAATAATAATAATAATAATAATAATAGATAAAGCATTCCGCTGAATATCTTGACTAAGAAATTGTCCGAATTCCATGGCCATGTGACTGAGGTCCGGCATTAAGTCACCAAGGACACTCTTTTGATGTATCTACGAACTTATCGTTCGTGCCAGGGGAAGAGGTCATCCGAACATGTTGGTTTGCCTTGGCTGATCAACTTTGATTGTAGATAATTGATGGTTGAATAACATTTAATTTCTTTTTCATCCAAACTATGCTTGTGGTATTGGTTGTGACGTCATTATGTAATGGGGCAAGAAGCAAACTAACAGCCCAAACAATAACTTGCTTCCAATATTTGATTACTTAATGGTTCCAAAGCCTTCCTTTCTTTTAATGAAGTTAAATGGGAATCATGTATGCACCAAGATATCAAATAGCACGTCTTTTCATCTGGAATCCTAACTTTCATTGCTCTTTGGTGTTGAAAGCAAAATTCAGTCTCAACCTTCTGATATAGTGCTCTTCCTCTATGAGCTAAGGTGTTTTAGGTGCAATATATTTTTCCCAGATCTAAAATATTTACTCTGAAAATTATAATAAAGGTGTAGGCCAGCAACGACATTTCCTTATATTTTGCATAATTTTAATTAAACAATAGATACGGATAGTGAAAATATTTCGCCATTTCTTAATAATCTTTCTCCAATTCGTGTCCTTCACACAATTTGTTCTTTCGTGCTTTTACCTTTGTCTTAAGTTGTAAGAGGATCTTATATCACTATTTCCAAAACTCATGCCACACAACTGGAGCATTGATTAAGTCCATAATTGAATTACATTTCTTCTTCTATTCACATTTTGACATCGTTGCTATTTTGGGTATGGTGGGGAGCAATGATGTATATTTACTTTCTGGAGAGGATATAAGCTTTAATCTAATGACATATTTGTTTGATAGAGTATATAAAAACTATTATTTAAAATAGAAGAATGCTTCAGTTTTTCTGAATTATTACATAAATATTTTCACCCACTAGATGAAATGTTTCCATTATTCACTAGGAGCAAGCAAATATTCTTATTTTATGCTCAGACGTATTGGCTAAAAATATGTATAATATAATAATTTAGCAGACAGTCTGCTATATCCATTTGTTTAAAGTTTATATTTTGTTGTGTTTTGTTTATATCGGCAGTAATGTATTTATTATTCCTAATTCAATGTGAAACAGCACATACAAATACAAAATTGGTTCTGCGTACGAGTCTGCCATATTTACCACTAGACCAAACGTGCGCCTAAAATGAACTGAAATTGTCGATGTATAATGACCGGGCAGTGAAACATTTCTGGTATTCCAACATAATTATCAAAATTGTTTCTCTTGGAAAATCCAGTACTACACTGTCTAACATAAAATTAAGCGTCATTTTAAGAGTATATAAATTGTGACTAACTGGACATATGAAATTAATAACTTTCCATACACGAGTCATACAGCGCTGGCATCATCCTCTCGAACGGCGTGAACGATCGGCCCAAGAGTTTGTTATTCAGATTATTGCAGGAGCCATCCATGGTTCGGTATCGGGAGTTAGCAGCCTGGGTACAGTCCGGAAGAATTGAGAAATCACAGAATGGTTGCAGAATTGGTAATTGCCTGGACAACTGTTGATCGGTGATTGAAATATTGAGCCTGTAAATTGAAAACCAAAATCTCAATTTAAGCAAGTTCTCCGTTCTTTATAAAGTTTTTATATCGTTGAATACCATCTCACTTGGACCACTGTAATATTACGAAAAGCTGGAGAATGCGCTGAACACATTATACATCCACGAACACGAAGAAAGAAAGAAAGGGACTTAGCATGCTTATAATGTGGAAATTCTCAGAAGAACATTTTATTTTATCTTAAAGTATGTACTTAATAAAAGCTTTATTTCACAGAAATCAGTAAAAAAAAAATAACATTTTTCGTTCTTGCTATTATCTATGCGTTGCAGCTCTCAAAGTCGCCTGAGTACTGATTACATAGGAACTATGCATTAATGCCTAAAGTTACTTTGCACTCAAGAGTGCGTTGACTAGCCAGGTATACACCACAAAACGTTTATTTATCGTGACTACATGAATGAACGAGATAAGTATCATCACCGCAATTCTTATTACAAATCATACCTCAGGAATTCTGAAACAGATCGGTTGGCTGGCTAAAATAAGCAATCACTCTCCAAGAACTGTGGCTACGTTTCTATCAATATGGAATTATATTACACAATTTAATTATATTTAACAGGACGAATTATGTTTTATATTTTAAGCTATATACATTTATTTTCTATTCTTTATTCCATGTTTATTGTTTTCTTTTATTTTAATAATTCTTTGACTTCACTTAATCAGGATTTTTTAATCGATCCAATTACCACCAAACCCATTCCATGGTGAAACAGCGTAAAAATTTAGGAAAGATCGTGTACCTTTATGGTCTGGATGCTATTAATCGAATAATGGTGTAATCGTTCCACAAAGGAATATTTAACACATTTATTTTTCTCTAACAAGGCTTTCTCATTTGTATGTGTGTATATTTGTATTATCACAATCAGTGGTAGTAGTAGTAGTAGTAGTAGTAGTAGTAGTAGTAGTAGTAGCAGCAGTAGTAGTAGTAGTAGTAGTAATAGTAATAGTAGTAGTAGTATATATATTTTTCTTGCATATATCAGCAAAAGAGTTGCTAAGAAGTTTTTCAAAATAAATAGGATCGTCTATTATGTTAAATAATATGGATTTGGTGACTGCTTTTTTTTCTTTATTTACCTCTCAGCTGCATCTTTGGATACTCCTGGTGACGCTATTTTTAAGTCTTGAGGACTGGTTAACAGATGAGGTCCGATGGCATCCGTACTCCTTACACCTACGTTGTCGATGCCTGTTAATAATAATAATAATAATAATAATAATAATAATAATAATAATAATAATAATAATAATAATAATAATAATAATAATAATAATAATAATAATAATTATAATAATAATAATAATAATAATAATAATAATAATAATAATAATAATAATAATAATAATAATAATATTATCATCAACATTAATGCATATAATATATTCATTATTAAGTTATGTTTGATTCATTACATTCGCTTTTGTTTCTATTCAAAATTGATATCTTTTGGAACTCGGAAAAATTTAAAAATAAAACTCATTCAGGCTAAATGATTACGAATAAGATTTTTGTCAATGAAGAATCTGAGATTTATATAAAAAAGGGCTCTTTCCAGACAGTAATCAAGGACGAATACTAAAAATACAATGCGAGAAACCTCTACACACCCCGATCGAAGAAAGCTTTTGTCTCGAGCATCAGCCGCCTGGATATTTCTTTCAACAGTGGACAGAGATGCTGGGACTATTCTTTCAAGTATGGCGTCTTTCATGGCTTGCTTTTCAGCTGTGACTTCTACTTTTTGAAAAAAGAGTTTTTTCGAAGTTGTCTAGTGGCTGTATTGGGGCATCCAATGGTTCTATGTGTTGCCTGGTGATTGGATCTAATTCTTCTATGGGTTCCCTGGTGATTGGATCTAATGCTTCTATGGGTTCCCTGGTGATTGGATCTAATGGTTTTATGGGTTGCCTGGTGATTGGATCGAATGTTTTTATGGCTAGCCTGGTGATTGTATATATAGGTTTTATGGGACGCCTGGTGATTGGATCGAATGGTTTTATGGGTTGCCTGGTGATTGGATCGAATGTTTTTATGGGTTGCCTGGTGATGGGGTCAAATAGAGGAAGCGTGAATTTTCTCCATAGTGGGATCGAAAGGTGGATGCGTTCCTCCTCTTGCTGTATTCTTTCTGCCCATGTTAATAACACCAAAATGCCAATTAGTAAAGTTAGTTTCCGACGTTCTAACCTGAAAATATAAGCAATATATTGTCGATAAATTCAACGAGCAAACATTTCGTTCATTTCATGATTTCATATAAATTACAATGGCTTACAAGATAAAATACTCTACTTGCAGGCCACGATGTATACACACACACACAAACTATATATATATATATATATATATATATATATATATATATATATATATATATATATATATATATATATATATATATATATATATATATATATATATGTATGTATATATATATATATATATATATATATATATATATATATATATATATATATATATATATATATATATATATATATATATATTGTGCAATGTACCATGAAATTTTCTTATCCTATAATATTGCGTTATAGAAAATTTTTAAATACATATGTTGCACTTGCTATACTGTCGCAATAGTTTTGTGTGCATCCATCTACAAAGGGTGAAAATGGTTTCCTTTTCTCTGTGTTCTTAATAAATCCCCTTTCAAGGAGGAAATACATATAAAGATATTTCCGTGTATGGAAACTTTAGTGCATTTGAGAACATTAAACAACAGCAACAACAACAACAATAACAACAACAACAACAACAACAACAAATAGCTGTGGATCAATTATATTATTACTGGTTAGAGACCTTGAAATGGACAAGACCTTACAACAGCAGCAACAACAACGTAAAAGAAACACAGAGCAGCGGCAACAAATTAAACAGAGCAACAACAATCCTTGCAATCCAATAAAACAAATGCAACAGAAAAAACAGCAGCAACAACAATAAATGCAACATCCACAAGCAACACCAAGAAGATCAATTGAAAGAACAAAAATGCAGCAAAAATACAAGACATTAATAAACAGGCAACAACTGGGTCACAAACAGAGGAAGAGAGAGAAACCAAAAGATAACACAGAAGAACCAAAAGATAACACAGAAGAACCAAAAGAGAACACAGAAGAACCAAAAGGAGGGAAAAGCCAATAGAAGAAAAACAAAAAGCAGAAAGTGGATACCTTCTCAAGCACACGAAACTATTGACAAAAATTTCTGAAAAAAACATTTAAACAAAATTATAAATAAAAAAAATTAAATTAAAAAATAACACCATCCCCCCAATACAAATGAAATTCTACATATATAACGCTTTCGAGAATATAACATACTTTAGACAAAATTTACCATAATAGAGAAATCAATATATGCAGGGCAGGGTCTGAAAAGATAAACCAAGGGAGAGCACCCTTTAAAAAGAGAGAGAGAGAGAGAGAGAGAGAGAGAGAGAGAGAGAGAGAGAGAGAGAGAGAGAGAGAGAGAGAGAGAGAGAGAGAGAGAGAGAGAGAGAGAGAGAATGGTTTGCAGCGCGTGGGAGATTATACATAGCGGAAAGCATAATTAGTCGAGGACGAACTCGGGCAGACGCCGAAAAGCAAGAAGACAAAGATTAAATATGAGTAATCTGTAAAAGTGAATCATTTAGACCACTCGACCAGTCGGGATCCAAAAAAGGTTGAGAAAGTTGGGATAATGAAGTGGAAAAAAGCAACAGTAGTAACTTTCTGCTTCTTCTTCTCATTATTATTATTATTATTATTATTATTATTATTATTATTATTATTATTATTATTATTATTATTATTATTATTATTATTATTAAGTAATATACTCGAGTTATTTTGCAAATTTACGCAGGCAGATTTGGAGTCTGTGCATTTTGTTATGAGCAATCATTAGAATAAACAATATATACCCTGATCTACAGGAATTTTGTTCTTTGCAGTTTGTTTCGACTTAAAAACGAATATAAACGGTATTACTATCGCACGATAGGGCTGGAGATAGTGTGATGTCCGTTCCATCCGACTGAAGCTTCAAAGCTATATTCCCTTTGGGGTGTCCATCTACAAAATACGTGTACTTATTACTCGTCGGTGAAGGGTGGGTCCTACATCAGATGTACAATGTTTTTGTAAAAAGGATATTTCAAAATACTTTTTAACAACATTTGACATATGAAATAGTTATAGAATATGTTTGATATATGTGACAGATATCGCATTATGAGCCTTGGTCACCGCTTCGGTTGCATAAGAGATTAGAGCATCCACTTCGGATGCAGAATGTCATGGGTTCAAACCCTAGCCAAGCCATACCATAGACTTATAAAATGGTACCAACATCTGCCTCGCTTGGCGCATAGCCTTAAGAGGTTAGTGCTAGGACTGGTCATCCTAGTATCAGGATAATGTGACTGCGCGGTACATCATGCTACACGTCAGTGGCATGATGCCTCAGTATTAGACATCACTATAAACTTCCACACTGCAGACAACATGTTAACAGCACTGAAAAACTCAAAGCTAGGTTAAGCACCCAAATCACACACACACACACACACAAACACACACACACACACACACATACATACATACATACATACATACATACATACATACATACATACATACATACATACATACATACATACATACATACATACATACATACAGTTTGGGGATGAATCGTGAACATTGGCGTGGATATACAGGTGTTGAATATGCAGTACAAATCGTGGGAATTCGTTACAGGGCTCTTATACAGTATTACGGTTGTCATTTTTTTAGTTTATTATTATTGTTGTTATTATTATTATTATTATTATTATTATTATTATTATTATTATTATTATTATTATTATTATTATTATTATTATTATTATTATCTCATTCTTCGTCTTCGTTATCAACTAGTCATTGAAACTATAGCTACTATCATTATCAACATAACCATGATTGCTTTTATTATCAACATCAACACCACCCGTACTGACAATACAACTAACACCTAGACCAGCCATTTATAACCGTCATCAGCCCCGTCTCTCTCTCTCTCTCTCTCTCTCTCTCTCTCTCTCTCTCTCTCTCTCTCTCTCTCTCTCTCTCTCTCTCTCTCTCTCTCTCCCGTGTGGTATGGCATTTCCAGAACGATAATACAGATACCAGGGGTGAGTAATAGTACTAATAGTATTTGCAATTTTACTACTACTACTACTACTACTACTACTACTACTACTACTACTACTACTACTACTACTACTACTACTACTACTAATAATAATAATAATAATAATAATAATAATAATAATAATAATAATAGAAAATCAATGTGTTCAGTCATTTCGAATGCATGGTCAAGTTTGAACGGAAGGGAGGGAAAAGATAAACTAAAGTTTAGTCCTTTCTGTAATCTGTTTATACTTACCTTTACACTTTAATTTATAATGCTAAGAACAGATGATGGTGCAGGTAATGTTGCTGAGCTAAACCAAAATTACAACCATCAACAGTTACATAAATCGAAATCAAACCCTCCTCCAATCCTACATCCCGTATACTACACCCGTCTAAATGTTCACTGAACAGATATTTTAATTTTATGAAATTATAAATCGTCAAGCTTTTTCATCCATTAAGTATAATCGTCCTATATCAATGCCACACATGAACAAAAATCAACGTTTTTTTGCATATCAGGGCCCAGCAACGTGGAACGAATTGCCCACTGCACTTAGACACAAAGACCCAGAAATCTCATTCAAGAGCGCCCTTAAAACCCATTTTGTCTTTAACTTCATCTTTATATATATATATATATATATATATATATATATATATATATATATATATATATATATATATATATATATATATATATATATATATATATATATATGTGTGTGTGTGTATGTATGTATGCATGTATGTACAATATCTTGTGTCGGTGTTTCTCTTGCAGCAGCGTGTAAAAAAGTTGAAACTCGACTTATGACTAAAAGAAATGCTTGCAAAACAGCAAGTATAACTTATAAAGAATTACTTGATCAAATTCGATCTTACTTGAGTGGTATAAACTATGATATGGACGATTTAGTACGCGATTCGCATTATTGCTAGTATGTTAACAGATATTCTGCCAATGATAGTTAGCAAATACGAAGAAGTTTATAATAAAAAGTAAATGTTTAATTAATTTTGTGTGGCTTCAGTAATATCATTATCGAATAATATATCAACCATATTGTGATGTGTCGAATTTTGAAAACTCTTACAAGCTTTGGTTAAAGGAATTGTATCAAAGTCAACTTAATTAAAGTAGAAAGGGCTAGAGATAGATGATTATTTTTCATTTCATCTCTGAACGTCAAAAGGGAATTCATTCTAGCCGACGTCAGATGCTATGGTACAAGAGAATGACATAAGACCTTTCCCCAAAATCGACCGGTTAAAGGCAGGAGATGGCTATAGATGATTGTTCAAAGTAATGATTAATTACGGCATGATTAGTTGTTTAGTTTTCTTGTCAATCCAAAAATTCTACGGAACAGGTTTAGGATGCAGTCTATTCGGATTGGTTAATATGGATTTATGGGCGTAACTCTGTAAGAAATTAAAGGTTTTACTTTAGGAAAATTCTTTAGTCTTTAATCTTTCGCGAGGATAGTTAAACGATTCCGGGAGATCGTGTAAGACGTTATCTCGTGATTTGGCAGTAAAGCGAGAGTTTTGTCTCATCGAGTAGGCAAACTCTACATTCTGAATTCGTAAAATGTACGTTTTCATTATAGAGTAAGGGGCCAGATAGTTCTCTCAGTTAGGAGACGGACTATACGTGAGGTTCGTGGAAAGGAATAAAGAAACGGCAAAAGGTACGCAATCTTAGTTTCCCGATTTTAATATGTTATATATTTCAAATGTATTCTTGACATGATGTATGTATGTATGATTTCATTTTGCAGGATTTTAGTGAAATGCTAGTCATGACATTTTATTCTTTGATTTTCTAATTATCAATTCATTTGGAGAATTGGCAAGATTGAATGTAATTAAAATTTCATTAGATTAGTTGAAAAGATTGCATGTAATTGAATCTTGAATACATAGGAGTGATTAGGAATTTAAATGAATTAAGCTTAAGGAATGATGGGTAATGTTTCATAGTTTATGGATTAACTCTGTTTAGAATGAGTATGACCTAACATTACATGTATGCCATATACTAGTTTGTAATATTTAATTGATCACTTAAGTGTATATCTATATGCTAGTTTGTAATATTTAATTGATCACTTAAGTGTATATCTATATGCTAGTTTGTAATATTTAATTGGTTGAGTAAACTATTTTAGAATAGTTAGATCCGGAGGTCTAAGCCATATGTAACTTAACAGAGTAAGAAGTCGAGTGGGGGTTACATACGGGTTCATACGGCTGAGTTGAATTTAATTGACCATCCCTAGCGTGATCCGAATTAAAGTCAGGACAAGCATTGACCGTTTATGTCAACATGACAGTTAGGGAGCAATGAGTTACTGCGGCAGAATTTATGCCTTTTGTTTTCTGAGCCGAATAAGTGTAAAAATACAGATATACCTGAAATTGTGACCTATTGTCTATTGCGAGACATTTTATTTATTGAAGGAAACGGCTTTCCTGGATTCACATAAGAAATCCCTGAACAATCACAGGACCAGAACAAGTTCTACGCAGAAATCTAAGTCCAGAGACGATTGTTAAGTCAGAGTTCGACGGACGAGAGTCCAAGACGAAACAGCTAGACAAAGATCGGCAGAGCAGGGACGAACGGAAGTCTTGATGTCCTCATAAAATAGGTGATGAAGTCTCTCATCGTTGCACTCAAAGGTCACATCTCATTTGCAATGAAGATAGTAATTTAACGTTGAAATTAATTTTACATTTAAAGAAATTTGTATTGTCCTTTTATTTGAGTACGAGTTAGTACCATTTTCCTTCTTTTGTAACCAAGTCATTGATTACTTTTCATTTTAAATTCTGTTGATAAACTGATTAAATTTTATATTTGTTCATTGAAAGGGGGATCGGTTTGTTATTTCTTCAATATACTTGCTCAGTGAACTGCATTCTTCTTTCTATCTATCCACACTGGGTAAACTACACAGCGGAGGTCATTCCCTAGCAACGAACCGTAGTGAAAGAGTTTGGTGTGGTTTGCACGCCGCCAATTTGTCACACATATTGTCAGTAAATGTCATCACATCATCTGCCCATCAGCTATTCTCCTATCACTTTCGACCGCGAATAGCCATACTGATCCTTATTTCGGCGATGTATGATAACCCACCCTTTTAATGTAATCGCTTATTATATTAGATTTTATACCAGTATATGCTGACGCTGCTTCGATCGAATTAAATCTTTTACAAAATCTATTTGTTATATTAAATCCGACATGTCTGATTGAGTATAACATTATCTATAAGATTTTATTTGTTTAATATAACATTTTGTAACGATAAGAGAGACTGTTATGTAGTATGGAGAAATGATCAATCCGCTGACTAAAATGTTAACTTTATGTGGGGCAGGGAGGTCTGTGAGACAACATCATCAACTACCAATTTGGGAAGGGGTGGCGGATAGGGGTACAGAGGGGTCTGTGAGACAACATCAACTAACATTTTAGGAGGGGATGGGGATAAGGGGATAGAGGGGTCTGTGAGACAACATCATCAACTAACTATATTACTTCTGTCTGTCTGCCTCTCTGTCTATCTCTCTCCCTCCTCCCTCCCTCCCGTGGTATGGCATTTCCCGAATGATAAAACAGATACAAGAGGTGACTACTAGTACTAGTAGTATCGGCAATTTTACTACTACTACTACTACTACTACTACTACTACTACTAAATAATAATAATAATAATAATAATAATAATAATAATAATAATAATAATAATTATTATTATTATTATTATCATCATCATCATCATCATCATCATCATCATCATCATCATCATCATCATTATTATTATTATTATTATTATTATTATTATTATTATTATTATTATTATTATTATTATTATTAAAATAATAAAAATAGAAAATCAATGTGTTTAGTAATTTCGAATGTATGGTCAAGTTTGAACGGAAGGGAGGGAAAACATAAAGTTTAGTCCTTTCTGCAATCGCCTGTTATACTTACCTTTACATTTTAATTTCTAATGCTAAGAACAGATGATGGTGCAGGTAATGTTGCTGAGCTAAACCAAAATTATAACTATCACCAGTTACATAAATCGAAATCAAACCCTCCTCCAATCCTACATCCCATATACTACACCCGTCTAATTGTTCACTGAACAGATATTTTAATTTCATGATATTATAAATCGTCAAGCCTTTTTTATCCATTGACGAAAATTAAATATAATCGTCCTATATCATTGCCACACAGGAACAAAAGATCGATGATTTTCCCACCGAAATATCCATAAACAGAATATATTCATATGTCCAGATTTGACTGTTAGAGAGATCTAAATGATTTATATCGATATATGTGAGGGATATTTCTTGATTAACCTAAGCTCAGAAAGGATTACTTAATATTCGATCACAAAAGAAAAGATCAGTAATACAGATAATTCCCACAGTTGTTTTGATCCGTTAGTGATCCATGATATATTACTTCACCGTCTCCAGCATGTATTGGCATTCACGATACGGCCTTACTATGGTTCAAGTCTTATTTGGTCAACATTACACAAATTGTGTCCGCAAATGGAAAACACTCCAGCCCAGTTGATCTATGCTGTTGTGTTCCACAGAGATCTGTTCTTGGAACTGTTCTCTTCATTCTATACACACAGCCCCTCTCAAGTGTCATAGATTATCATCCAGTGTCACACCAATTGTATGCTGATGACACCAAAATATAAAAGTCTAGCCATCCAGCTGAAGTTTAAGTTACCATACAAGACATAGAATAGTGCATTTCTGATGTGAAGTCATGGTTAACATGTAACATGCTAAAGATGAATGATGATAAAACTGAAGTCATCTTGATTACAACACAAAGACTTTCTCCTTCACGTCCTTTACTTCAGACAATAAATATCAGCAACACCAACATTAAATTCAAGGAGTCAGTAGGAAATCTTGGTGTCACTCATGATAGTACTCTCTCATTGCATCAGCATATCATGAACATATTCCGGGCTGCATATTTTGAGCTGTGACGCATCAGCTCCATTCGCAAGTATCTGTCAGTTGATGCCACTAAAACACTTGTGTGTTCCTTAGTACTTTCAAGATTGGACTATTGTAATTCAATTCTTTCAGGTTCATCTCAATATCTACTTCGAAAACTTCAGAAAGTTTAAAGAAAAAACTGCTGCTTGGATCATCCTTAGAGCACCACGATCAGAGCATGCCTCTCCGCTGCTCTGTACCCTACACTGGCTATCAATACGATCCAGAATTAAACGCAAAATTTGTTCTCTGTGCTACGTTTCACTGACGGGCTCCAGTCCAACATACCTATCTTACATCACCCATGTGTATACACCTGCAAGATGCTTACGCTCCTCTTCTGACACTCGCAATCTCAATATCCCCACTCTAAAGATGAAATCACATGGACAACGTTCTTTTACATATCAGGGCCCAGCAACGTGGAACGAATTGCCCGCTGCACTTAGACACAAAGACACAGTGATCCCATTCAAGAGCACCATTAAAACCCATTTTGTTCAACTTCATCTTTTTCATATATATATATATATATATATATATATATATATATATATATATATATATATATATATATATATATATATATATAATTCCCTTGCTGAATTTATATTGTTAATGTGGTCTCAATATTTACAAGCTAGATGGCAAGATACAAACATATTTAAGTTTCAAATGATTTTAAAACGCAATACTTAGCTTTCGTCTTTGGTTCTTATTAATTCGCCTAATTCTTGGCAATAGAGAAATTAAATATTTCAGTCTGTACTTTAATATAGTCTACACGAACTTGATAGATGGAAGCAGTTACTTAATTCTGAACCATTCTTTACAGGATATGCACAAAGGAATTAATTCTAATGCATTTTAGATGAATTCAATATGTAGAATTTCTCCTGTAAACAAACACTATGTAATGGTCTCCTTTGCGATAGCTTTATAACAATTATTAGAATGTTTATCCTGGTAAATATGCACCTGTTAAGGAAACACGACAGTTTCAGTAATTAAACATGCAAGCTGTTACGAAATGGTAAAATTTTCTATAACATTTTTTACAAAACTCATATGAATGGTTAATGAAATGCTAGCACAAATTTTTTATGTTCATTTCCAAATATACGCGAGATGTGGAATTTCGTTTTAAACAAACACGACATAAAGGTCTTCTTTGCAATAATTATATAACAATTATAATATTTTCTATAGGATACATTGCACATGTTAATGAAACACGTCGGTATGTGTGCTATGAAGTAATGATTAAAACTGTTCTATAAAATTCTTTTAATAACGCATATGAAAAATAGATGAAGCAAAATAGTGAAACATCTCACGGAAAGAAGGCCGTTATATTATTTATGACTAGACCATAATAAGGAAAATTGTATCTAAAATTTGACTAAAGAGCCCGCTAATTGATCTAAATACTTGCATTCTCTTAGATTCTTATAACACTTTAAGTTTTGCTTTTCATGGAGAACACGATGATAGTTAAATATTTTAGACAGAGTAAGAAATTGATTTTCAGTAGTTTCTTATTATCCGTAAAAATGTGAAGTTTTATTCATCGCAGGCATATTCAGTTCAATAGGTGATGTAGGTTTACCCAGCAAACAAGATAAAAGGGGACAAAATAGGTCCTCTGTATGCATGCTAAGTATTTGATTTTAGATTTTTAACAAGACCACGAGACAGGTTATAACAGACAGACTCTTCTTTAGAGACAAATTAGACATAATAAAACATCTTCTGGTGAAACCCCATGTCAATATGGTCATTCATTCAGTAGTGAGAACAAGATTTTCAATATATTAACTATCTAAGTGTCACCACCTTTATATTTAAGACCAAAGAGGCCTTTGGATTAATGTATGCACAAAGGCACAAAGCAACAAAATGTTTGGATGAAAGTGTATATCAAGTTCTAGTTAGGACCCAATAGACCATTGTATATGTGTGTATGCAAAGTCCCAGTTAGGAAAAAATAGGCCTTTGAATGGATGTGTATGCAAAGCTCAATTCAAAACCAGCTAGACCTTTGTGTGTTAGCGCCATGTTCCATTTAGGACCAACTAGGGCTTTAGATAGATGTGTGTGCAAAGTTACTTTTAGGACCAACTAGGCCTTTAGATAGACGTGCGTGCAAAGTTCCATTTAGGACCAACTAAGTCTTTGGATGGATGTGTGTGTGTGTATGTGTTAGTGTGAGAGTGTATGTGTATGTGTGCGAATGACGGAATTGTATAAGACAATTTATTTATTAAATACATATAGTCTGGTTTAGTTTCTTGTGTATAATGATATCCGAGGGTGAATGGTATATATTCCACATTATTTCGAAACGGTGATTTCAGTTCATTTCATACCGCACGCGCGAAGTGCTTTAGATGGGAAAACCCGAATACCGGTAAATGAATTGCACAAGACAATGTAAAGTTACATAATATATGTATAAATGCCTCTTAGTAAGATCAAATCGACACATTATGGAACGTTTTGTCAGTCGGCAGTATAGTTACCTGCATATCTCCAGCTGTAAAGGTATGTAAGATATTTCTTATGTGTATTGTAAGTTATAGCTATTGTGCTACCAAGTTAATTTTCATATTTCTGTAGCTTCGACTTGAACAGTGTAATGCTAATATTTTCTATTCTTATCTGTGACTTTCTTAAGAACTTTACAAAGTTGCACTTAGTTAAGAAACGTGTAATGCTATAGGAATCGTATTATTCACTGGTTCACTTCTGAACCTGTTTATTGTTTTGTAATGCAGGATTGATAATGTATTTTTTTAACTTACCATATATAACATATTATGTGGTATTGTATATGCCAGTGTCATGCATAGTACATGGTATTGGGATGTATTTTCAGCTTATCGGAGCTGATCCATGGTAAACAGAACTGACTAGGCAACTGAGGAGCTGACCCATGGTGACCAAACATGACGGTGGCTGTGGAGAATATCATAGAGTTCAGGGTTGAAGAGGTACCAACTGTAGAGCCAACCATGGAAGTAGACCACGACGTCTGTAAGCTGATGATGGAGCTGGCAATGGAACTTACTTGGATGGCGACCGTGCAGCTGAGTGAAGTATGTTGCTGGTCAGGTAGCAGATGATCGGGTGTTGCAGACCAAAGTGGTGAGTACTAATTGCTTGTTTGACCTAGGAATGAATGTTGGTTGATGACTACCTATAATCTTTACTTGATTGACAAGTGTGATTGTGAGGGAGTGTTTGTGTTCTTCCATACATGAAATCTTTTGGATGTGGGCTAAAATTCCGGCTCTTGTTATACCCAGTGTTTAGGAAGTGGAAAGATAAATCTTGTGATATCTCTCTTATTATCATTTTACTATTTGTATAAAATATCAGTTCACTATTTTGAGTGAATACTTCATTTATTTTGCTATTGAGTAAAACCCATTTTTTTCATTTTATGATATACTGTGAATCATTCTTTTCTTTTTGTCCTTGTACTGTATAAGATCATATATTTGTATTTGCTGCATTAGTAGGTTCATGTGAATTATGTTAATTCATCCAATATTTGGATCCATACACGCACGTATTAATCATATTTCATTTCTTGTTTAAATCATACATCATTAAATATTGTATTTGCATTACCATCAACAGTGTTTTGTTGTTAATCTGAAATCACAACTCCATTATCTTGTTACAGTGTGCAAAGTAACATTTAGGACAATCTAGGCCTTTAGATGTATGCATGTGCAAGTTACACTTGCAGACCAATTGGACCTTTGGATGGATGTATGTGCAAAGTTCCATTGAGGACAGATAGGCCTTAGAACGCATTTGTGTGCTAAGTTCCATTCAAGACAAACTGGTCCTTTGAATGGATGCCTGCAATGTTCCATTTAGTACCAAACAGACTTTATGGGCCCCGAGTGGCCCAGTGGTATAAAGCACTGTCCATTACAGATCACTGCCATCTCACCTGTCTGCGTGATTTCGAGTTTAAGATTCGGCGAATGTGGATATGTGAGAAAGCTTGCCAGTAGCTTCTCGTGGTTTGGTAGTTCTTTCCATGGATTTCCCAGTTTCTTCCTTCGCCATTAATACTGGCCGCCATGTAATGCCTATCGTGTGCTGAAAAATGGCGTTAAGCCCCACAACAACCAAATAGACTTTTTAATTGATGTATGTGAAAAGTTCCTTTAAAGACCAACTAAAAGTTGGATGGATGTGTGTGCAAAGATCCATTGAGGACAAACTAGACCATTAGATGACTGTGTGTGCAAAATTCATTTCATTACCAACTAGACCTTTAGATGGATCTGTGTATAAAGTTCAATTTAGGACCAACTAGGCATTTGAATGCATGTGTGCAAATTCCATTCAAGACTAACTAGATCTTTAAACAGACGTGTGGGCAAGTTCCATTTAGGATTAACCAGGCCTCTGCATGGATGTGTGTGCAAGTTCCATTTAGGACCAACCAGGCCTTTTCATGGATGCGTGTGTAAGTTCCATTTAGGATTAACTAGGCCTTTGCATGGATGCGTGTGCAAGTGCCATTTAGGACCAACCAGGCCTTTTCATGGATGCGTGTGTAAGTTCCATTTAGGATTAACCAGGCCTTTGCATGGATGTGTGTGCAAGTTCCATTGAGGACCAATTAGGTGTTTGGATGGATGTGTGTTCAAAGTTCCATTGAGAAAACTACATCTTTTGATGGAAGGATTAACTTGCCCTTTGAATGTATGTGCGTGCAAAATTACATGGAAGACCAACTAGACCTTTAAATGGATGTGCTTCCAAGTTCATTTTGGATTAAATAGGTGCTTGGAAGGAAGGACAAACTAGGCCTTGGATGGATGTGTGTGCAAAGTTCCACTGAGGACCAACTAAACTTTTGAATGGATGCATACTGAAGGTTCCATTTAGAATTAGCAAAGCCTTTCGATGAAAGGACCAACTAGGCCTTTGGATTGCTGTTTGTGCAAAGTTCCATTTAGGACCCAATAGGCTTTGGATGGATGTGTGTGAAAAGTTCCCTTTAGGACTAACTAGGCCATTAGATTGATTTGTATGCAAATTTACATTGCAATATACCCCGTAGCTTAGGAATGTAATGATAACTTGTACAAGAAAATGGATATATGTGCAAAATATCATATAAATAAAGTTACATTTTGGAGCCACTAGACTTTTTGATGGATGTATATAGAAAGTTCAATTGCAAACTACTTATTAGTTTAAAAATGTAATGAGAACAAACTTGTACATGAATATAGATAACAAGCATAGAATGTACAAAAATCAATTGCAAAATATTGACACATTCTTTATGATCTCTTCTTTTTAGCTACTTTTTCAACTGCTAACTGAAACATAACAGACAATAAATATATGTAAACCTCCACTTAATTAATTAAAAATCTGATAACAGTGTAAGAATAATACAAATCTAAAATAATGAATAAAACAATTCTCTGAAATCTAGAATATGGCATAACTTCATTGTAATGTGTATAAAAATTACAAATTTGAATGAGTCTTTAGATTAAGGATGCTTACATTCATGCAGCATATATCACCAAATGGCCCTATAAGAAGTATTATTCATCAAATATGATATTTGTATACAAGCATTTAGAATGAAAATAATAGCTCAATGACAACATTTCAATATAATAATGTGACTGGCAATAAAACTGTAAACAGCAAAGAAACATTTTGTAATACACATAAATCATCTGTAGTCAGTCTAATTTAATAAAATTAAAGTTTGTAAATCCTTGATAAAGTGTGAGAAAATTAAATATATGGCACTATAAATTTATTTGGATACTAGGGTAAATGCATCTGGCAGTCTTAGGTAAAAATAAATACAAAGCAACAGTCATAAATAACTGTAGGCTCATCCCAAACTATAAATGTATTCTGAAAACACAAAAGCCAGTCTCAATATGCAAACATGTAAAGAAACCATCATTTAAAACACAAAAATACACTTTAGTATCAAGAAGGAACCACAATTTGTTAAAAATAAAATAAAAGTTGAAATGTAAAACTGTGAACCCTATATTTTGTTTTATGTGTTTTCCTAGTCACCAGATTGTTATGTTGTCCAAGAGAAAAATGATTATAAGATACAAGAAATACAAGCATGTAGAAGTAAAGGTCATTGGTATCCTTTTATCTTTAAAACTAATTATAGGATGAAAGCTGCATTATTTGAATTTAGTTAATACATTAATGCAATAAAATCAAAAGTACCTGGCCAAATAATATTGTAAGGAATCCAGGATGAAACTGTTTGACTTTTACTAGTAACTATTATGCACTGAAAACATTTTCGATATTCTTCATTAATAACAAGATTTTAAAGATAATGGATATAAGATTAGCATAATTTTTATTCAGGGCCAACTAGATATCACAAGTTTTATTTTGAGCATTGACAACACATTTTTCAATATGGGAAGCAGGATGTCCATATTAGATGTCCTATTGCCACTTCATTCTGGATCAAAGAAACACTGTAAGATGTCTCATGGTGAGGACCTCTTATGACATTGCATTTAGTAAGTGTATCGATAACCACATTTTTCATGCTGGATGACCATATTAGATGTCATATTGTCACTTCATTCAGGATCTACTAAACACTGTAAGATGTCTCATGGTGAGGACCCCTTATGATATTCCATTTAGTAAGTGTAGCGATAACAACATTTTTCATGCTGGATGTCATGGACACCATACTGGATGTGCTAGAGCCCAATTTTCATTTATAACCAATGAGATATTTTAAGACATCTTTCAGTGGATTCCTGATGTGGATTTGAGTAATTGTTCTGGAATAGATGCAGCAACAAGATTTGTCCAGGTGGTAGCCATGATAGTCATAATGGAAGTCTATGGGCAGCATTGTCATTTAGGACCTGAACGATCTTTGGACTAATGTATTTTACATAGGAATCTACCACATTAGTGTTGGGTAAGTGGCAATAATGAAAAAATGTACTAACACACTTCAGAAGCTGAGCACCCAAGGAAAAACAAAAGATCATCACATAATCTCTTCTAGCGAAAGACCAGCAAAGCTAAATTATTTTACTAAGTTAAACGATTATGAAGCACTTAGTATATACAACAAAATACTGCATCATAAAGTAACAGTAAGCATTAAAACTACAAGTACTTTAAATTGGAATCATGTCATCTTTAGGTCTGCTCCAGTTACCTCCCCTGAAACAAAAAAATATGTTTTGATGTAATCTTGGTCATACATCAATACAGTACATCTGTCAGGAGAGATTAAACCTAGTAAAAATTTTACTCTCAGGTTGTCCCCCAGTGGAAGTCATTAACTTATATAATGATTTGTACATGACAAGTGTGGTACCAAAGGACAGGTGGTTCCCCAAAAGTTGTGCCACATGACCTGTAAAACTGTACCCATAACCAAAGCAAGCACTAATGAGTTTTAAAATCTGCTACATGTTTCACTCTTTCTACACCAAACATAAAGTATGAAGACTTCCAAACTGTGTAATAGTTTTATTTTGACTGAACACATGAAAGAAATATATAATGCTGTACTTTCTAAGAAAATGTTCAAAGTTTTGGGGAATTGCCATTGATATAAAAAAATGATTACTGCATGCTAAGGATTTTATGTGTATTATCTGTCTTTCATTGTAAATACACTTTTTTGAGAGGATTTACATACATAATTATTGTGTGATTCAGTTTTACCTGTTTTAAATATTTCAGTTGGCACAATGCAGTTAGTCACTACATACAAACATGCATGCATGCATGCATTCATGCATGCATACATACATACATATTTGTATCATTTAAACGCAGCATCTGTACATTTAACCCATGTGTTTTCTTAGCCCCATTAACATGATTATATTTATGTCTAGCTCCATCACATGTAGCCTTAACCACTGAATATGTATCCATAACCTGAGTTTAGTGTATTTAAAGACACTGTGCAGCATATGCAGCACATGGCAGCCAGGATATTTGGTGGAGGAAGAAACTGGGAAGAAGCACCAAGACACATAAGGAATGGCAAGTTTTCTCACACACCTTCACTGGCCGAGCAAAGATCCAAACCCATGATGATAAAGGTTATGTATGAGTGATGTGTAAAGGAATTTGCCTTAGACCACTCAGCCCCAAATGTAAATGATTGCAGTTGACTAGATGCATATTACAACAAAACTTGGTGGGAAGCATTGTAGCCACTTAAAATGATTCTTCCAAACAATATCAAGTTTAAATGAAGTGAATCAAAACTAGCTTCGGACAATTAGCTCTATCCAAATAATGTGATACCAGCAAATGTGACAAATAATATGACACCAGATACTGACCTAGAATTTCAAGATTATGCGTTTTAACATTGATGGGAATGAATTACTGTAAAGAATGAATGCTGTAATGTAAATACCTGATATTTTGTCTTGGTCACTTGAACTTGTCAAGGAATCTCAAGTGGAAGTCTTTGAAGAGTCCCATGATTTGTCTGATATCCTCTAGTGGAGGCAAGATGGTGATGCGGAAGTGGTATGTGCCTTCCTTCTGCCCAAACCCACTGCCTGGCACAGTACAGATCCCTGTCTCCTCTAGGAGCTGGGAACAATAGAAGAAATCAGGGGTCTGATTCAGTTTTCTGGCTGCAACTATTGCTTTATCAGGTAGGTATATTCTTGGAAAGGCATACATTGCCCCTTGGACCTCATTGCATGAGATACCCTCAATAGAGTTAAAGAGGTCAGTGATCAATCTAGCCTTTTCTGCCAAGATGCTGAAAATAGTGCTTTTCTCATTCTGAAACTTGACAAAGGAAGGATCTCCATCTTGTGGAGGATTTGTCAAAATGCTCACAACAATCTGGCCGAGTACTGGTGGACACAGCTTGACTGATATAGACTTCAAGAGACACTTCTGAACATCATCCTGAAAATTGGCCATCTCACAGTAACCACCACGAAAACCACATTCACCCATGAAACCCTTGGAAGTTGACATGAAAGAGGCAAGCTGATTTGAACTGAATGGGGGCCCCATTTCCATCAGGACTTTTTTAAATGAAAAAAATTGTGATCCCTTAGCATAAACATTGTGCTGGTACACCTCATCTGCAAGAATCATCAGTCTCTCCTTGTGAGCAAACCTAATGATATTCTCAATGTTCGTTTTGCTCAGAACCTGCCCTGTAGGATTGCCAGGGTTGATAACACAGATTGCTCGTGGTATACACCTTCCTTTTGCTGCTGTCAGTGCCCTGTCCAACTCACTCACTTCTAAGGACCAGCCATTCTCCTCATCCAGATAGTAAGGGATAGGGTATGCATTATACTCTGTAAGCGTTGCTGAGTACAGTGGATACTGTGGTACAGGAATCATAATCCCTGCCTTCTCACTTCCTGATTTCCCAGTCATCAACAATTTCAAAATGGTTCTGATGCCTTCGGTGGCTCCAGTACACAAGAAGATGTTGCTGTAGTTGCATGGCAGACCATCTCTCTGGCTAATGTAAGCTGCAACATCTTTCTGGAAAACATCAATTCCAGGACTGGCACTGAAACAAAGATAATAAAATTTGCAAATGAAAGATTCTATATCTATGTATGTCATATATTCTATTGGCAAGTTTTTTTGACTCATTGTGTATGTAATTTGTAACCAAATGTAATTAACCATTTTCAAAAAAAAAAGATAGCAGAAGTATGTCAGTCAAGTCAACAATGAGCTGAACAGGTGGGAAATGATAAATACAGCATTAAGTAACTAACAATGCAACACTAAAACTGTCATCTATTTAGAAGAAAAGGCATTAACAATATTTGCAAGATGGCTGCTGTGGCAGCCATATTGGACATCACATCAGCACCATATTTATTTGGGGCAATTTTGGTGTTAAAAGGAATCATTTGGTGAAAACCTCATTACAACACGTCTGTCAGAGAAAACCACATACTAAAAATGACTATCAATAAAGAAAAAGCATCAATATTTGATTTTATAGTGGGACACTGCAATGGCCATATTTGATACATTATTGCCACAATTTTCATCTCAGATTAACAAGACATCAGATGAGGTCTTCTTGCAAACATCTGCGGTTAATATAGCTTTCCATTCAAGAAATCTAAAGCAAGTGTTTCCATTTACTGGTAAACATTCTGAAAAAAAATTAAATGTTAGAAAACTGGAAGATATTGTTGAATAATACATTTGTCCCTCGAAAATCTTTTAAAATTTCAGTGTTGTTCTTTACATTTTTAGCAGTTAAATCCTGTGATACAAGACCGTTTATTTGATTATGTAAAACTGGTTAAATTGCTTTAATAATGAATGCTGCTGAAGACATTACTTCAAATGTTTGTTTTCAGCATGCATTTTCTACGATAAAACTTGCATCATAAATCAAACTTTTAAATGAAGTATCTTGTATAATGATGCAAATTAGCTGAATGTTTATAATGAATTTAATTCCTTTTTATAAGTGAAAAATCTTTGTCTTGCTCAAAATGTTGATTGTACAAGTTGTGCTGCTTCAGTATGAAATCTGACTGGTAGAAAAGTATTATGTACTGACCTTGGTCATAAGGCTACATTTATTTCTAAATTAATTATGGTAATTTAGTCAACTGCATAGTACAATGTAGATTTCTTCATGTTTGGTTCATAGGATCAACTGAAGGTCACTGAATCTGAAGCACAACATTTGGAGCTATAAATAATTATTCTCAGGTTTTTGCATGGGGTGTTTTGTATTTTAAACACAGTACAAAACAAAAACCACTTTCGCTTTTATAGGTAAGAGTTAATGACAGTTCATAAAGTGTAGCATTGCTTTATCATTGGAATTTGCATATCCTGAAAATAAATTTTAAAATGGAGAGATGTAAGTAGCTGATGATATTTACTAAATATTTTAAAAGAAACAATTAGAAGAATAAATTAATTAAGTAAAATCTATCATGAGAAACCAACATATTTTAAGACCACTTGTCACTTAAGGCCAGATTTTTAATGCACACAGTAAATGCTATTAAGTGTTACTACCTGTTTTGGAAGATCAGCGTTCTAATGAATCCATAAGTATTCTTATAGTTATGACCTTGAAAGGAACAACTCCTGACTTGAGACAACCATTTCGTAAAGTAAACAATGTGTGTGGTATTCAAAAATCCAAAGCTAAGACAATTATTCTCATTACGATTCTAACTAACTGTAACCTGCAATCAAAAAATTTACTTTCATGTTTTCAGATGAAATACATGTAATTATAATTAACTTTAACTGACTGCCGATTATTTGACAAAGACAAAGGGATCACATACAAGATTAGCATTTCGAGTAATAGACTCAGTAAATGTTAGTTAAACCATTTGAACATGTTAAACTTACAATTATTATTTCTTATTATTTGTAATATTTGGTCTTACATAGGCTAACTACTCTGAAAACTATTTTAAAAATGTTTTTTAGCTATTTACATCTTTCGCAGAATGCAAGTCAGTGCGCTTTTGTCCTGGTGTGCTTTTGTCGGTCACCTTAACTAGTATATGCATATAGCAATGTTGACTCATTTAATAACAATTTTTTTTTCTGAATTGATATGATGGTCACTAATGACTATATATACTGTACATTTATAGAGATCCAAGTTTGCATGTGAAGAAAAACTCTACAGCATTCAGTGAGATGAACTTTGTGAATAGCTATAAAATTGCGTGGGAATTTAATTTAAAAAATGAGCTAAACGCTATAGATGTCAGCAGTGCTGATATTTTTACATTTGATAATGCTTTTTTGTCAGATGTAAAATAGTCAACATCATGTAATGATTTGTTATAAAATTATAGCTGTATAGCTTGTTGTCAATAAAGTAATAACCCGTGTTTTTCAATTTTAATGGCCTTTTACATTAACAGACTTGTAAAAATATTCACTATTTATTCTTGTGACACTTTTTGAAAATTGGCGACAAAATATTGTGGTTGGCGATTTATTTGGCAACTTTTAAAAAGCCAGGACCATCCCTGAGAGTGCCATTTAAGACCAGATTCGAGGCAACAAGTGGCCGAGTGGTCTATAGTACTCACCATTACAGATCACTGCCATCTCACCTCTGTCTGCTTCGGTTAAAATCTCGGGTTCGACTAATGCAGGTATGTGAGAAAGCTTGCCAGTAGCTTCTTATGGGTCAGTAGTTTTTTTCCGGGGTTTTCCCTGGTTCTTCCTCCACTTTATTACTGGTCACCATTTATAGCCTATATTGTGCTGAAAAATGGTGATACACACCATAACAAGACCAGATTCAAAATGCACCATTTATAATTGTTTTATAGAGGTATAATTCCTAATAAGACCACCTAAATTTATAAACAACCATTTAGGAATACCACCTGTTACTTAAGATCAGGTTCTTAATGAACTAATTTAACCTTTACATAGTGCTATCAACTGTATTGAGAGAAGAACCACGTTTTGAGACCACCATTTTGAAAGACCAACCATCATTTATAACCAGAATTTCAATGCACCAATATAATTCGTATGTAATGCTATCACCTGTATTTAGCATCCCCCTTTCTTGTAGGAACACTTTAGCAAGACCACCTTTGATATAAGACCTGATTGGAATGTACCTATGTAACTGGCATATAGTGCTAAAGTGTATGGTATCTTTCAAGAGACCATCCCGTTTTACAAAAAAGCCCAAACTGCCTTACAACACCACTTCTTGTGTTATTTTATTCTCTTAAACTGTCAAGTACTGAAATCATGGTATTCTTGAGGAACTCTAGTATACCATCATTATTATCTGTGGTGGCCATATTGCATGCCATATTGGCACTGTTTTCATTAAAAGAAGCCTTTTAGTTATAAAAATATGTTTAACCATCCATTAAGGATGAGCAGTGATAGCAAGATTTCCAAGATCTTCACAATGGTTTGGTGGCAATGTCAGATTAGCACCATTTTGATTTAACACCTCCTAGACATCATGCAAAGTCTTTTGATGAAAACTAAAGCCCTGGATGAATGAATCACATCAATACTCCAAGAAATTTAGAAAAAAAAAATGATCATATATTTGACCAAATATTCATGACAATGGACATCATAGCATAAATAAAGAACATCTGATCTAAATCAATAACTGTTATAAAAAGATAAATATTAAGTCCTTTTATCAACCAATTACAGTCTAAAAACACAGGAACAATTAACTACTTTCCTAAATTAGTTCTCACTTTTTATTAACATAGAGTAAAATCAGAGTACAATATAATCAGACATACCATTTCATTGTATCATCCCCAGATTTTGTTCTTTGCTCGTGCATTATTACACAATAAACAATATCCAACATATAAGTTCTTCTCTGGGGGTAAGGGGTAGTGGTTAATGTCCTGCAGTGTGGATGAATTTACCAACTAAATATTTTCCTTGGATCAAGTAAAATGTACATAGCATGCATACAATGAATGATTTTAGTTATAAACAATGGAAACAAAAATGAGACAAGAACTGAAAAGCAACTCTGAAAAAGAAGCAGTGAAAGGCTTGCCTACATAAATATAGACAAGCAACAATCATACTGTCACCTGCATGAATGGAAGAAAGCTACAATGTTACTGTTACCTGCATGAATAGAAACAAGCTATGTTAGTGTTACCTGCATGAATGGAAACAAGCTACAATATTACTGCTACAATATTATTGTCACCTTCATGAATGAAATCAAGCTACAAAGTTACTGTCACCTACATGAATCAAAACATGCTACAATGTTACTGTCTTCTTCATTAATATGGAAAGAAGCTACTATGTTACTGTCAAGTGCATGAATGGAAACAATCTACAATGTTACTGTCAACAGTAAGAATGGAAACAAGCTACAATGTTACTGTCAAGTGCATGAATGGAAACAATCTACAATGTTACTGTCAACAGTAAGAATGGAAACAAGCTACAAATTTACTGTTACCTGCATGAATGGAAACAAGCTACTATGATACTGTCAAGTGCATGAATGGAAACAATCTACAATGTTACTGCCACCTGCAAGAATGTGTAAACAAACTACAATTTATTGTCAATTACATGCATGGAAATAAGCTGCTATATTACTGTTGGGGCTCTGGTCTAGAGTGCTTGCCTCTACCGATCACTGCCATCTCACATCTGTTCACATTGGTTCAATTCTTGGGCTGAACCAATGTAGATATACAAGAAAGCTTACCAGCAGATTTCCGTGGGTAGAGAGATCTTACCAGGGTTTTCAACTGAGTTGTTCCCACATCAGTAATACTGACTGACAGGTAAAAGTCTTTCTTATGCAGAGAAATGGTGTGGTAGTTTAATAAGGGGTAGTTTATTAAGCATTTTTACCAACTTGCATTTACAAAACTCTAATCTTGTTACTGCTATCAGTTACAACTAATCACAAGGTGTAGTTTCTGCTGTACTTTTTAAGTCATATGGACAAAACTCACATCATTTAACTCAATCCAAACACACATATACAACTATTGATAGAATGGGTATGAATATATAATCTTTAAACATGTACAAAATGTGTTAATAATAAATATAAAAAAATTTTTTAACTTGAAAATAAGACATTGTTTAAAACTATTAAAAGCATACTGAGAAATAGAGCACATAAATTATATATATATATATATATATATATATATATATATATATATATATATATATATATATATATATATATATATATATATCACATTTCTTGCTTTGCTATCACTTCTCCCTATTTAGCTTCCACTTCTTACTGTTTAGCTCCCACTTCTCCATGTTCTGACCAAAAGGAGACATCACTTCTCCCTAAAATTTAAGTCCAAGCTTTATCCTGATATATATATATGCATATTATACAAACTAAGCTTTTCATATCATAGTATGCAAAAACAAAACAGTAAAAGCAGAGTATTCGAATCTTATTTGGTAACGAAAAAAGTTTAACCATGAATTTATGTGTGCCAATAAAATCCCAAACAAGATTTTTCACACAACCTACAATCCTTAAAACAATCTGATTAAAAATCCATCATTAAAAACTTTCTACAAAAAGGTTTTTTTAAATTTTGACAAAAGACCTTCAAAATTATACATTGCTGTATAAAAAGAGACTGAACTTTCTGTACAATCAACTTGTCTTCTTCTGATCTGATAAACCAGTCCCCAAACCTTTATTGATACAGGGGCTCCTATCATTTTTAAAAATATAAAACAATGGACAACAATATCTCATTTCTTCAGCATTGTATTCAAGATCTATAACCAAAAGCTTTGCACCAAAGTTTGGCTCAGATTCAACATTTTTGGACATTAAATTTGACTTAAAACAAAATTGCATTCCATTTTCTAATCAGGATTTCCACTGAATATTCTACCCTATTTTTCACATTTCGACATTTATGTTGGGGTATGGGGACAGAGCAATTGTATACTGAAAATTTAGAATTTTCCATCACCGTGTGGTAGCGGCATACAACAGGTGCTTATCAGCAGGTCTAGCAAATTTAAATGATGTTATAATGAATTATACATGCACGAAATTGAAAGGAAAATGATTTATTTTCTCAGAAATGGCAAGTACTATAATCTTTGTCTTTTATCCACTGATACACCTGTCTCAACTACATCATAGATGAAACTTGACCCTGTGCTCACCATTTGTATTACTAGTCACATGACTTCACAAATCTCAAACAACTACATGGGAAGTCCAATTGTCACATATTAACTACAAGCTCTAGTTTAATGCTGTTGTACAAAATTAAAATATATTACTGGTAAATGATTTTGTAATAACTAGAAGGAACATATAATTCTCAACATATTTATTTCAAGAACAACAAGAAATCTGTTGATATCGGAGCAATCTGGTCAATCATATTCATCAACCAATCACTGATCAGATTCGTAAATCATGTGATACAACAAAACCATATTTATTCATATTCATGGAATAAATGTAACGAATTCTGTGTTCATTTATTTTTTTTTGTTTTTATTACAACCAGTATACAATCTTTTTTTAATGTTTTATTTTTTTCTACAGTGACATTTGAAAATGTCGGTAGTGAGATTGGTGTTCTTGTGCAGGTCAAATTTCATAAGTCCCATAGTTTTATCTTCTCATTCACCAGATTAAAGACATAATGATTTTATTAATCTCAATTTCTGAGAAAACAAATAATTTTCATATCAATTTCATTCAGGTATGGCTCATTTAACAAAGAATGTAACAAAGGCCATCTAGTAAGTGTCTAAGCTTTACTGCCACCATGTTGGCCTCCTGTGATGCTAGACTGGTTTTCATACCTTCTGAGTAAGGAAAAATACAGCTATTGAGCAGTCTATGGAAAAAATCTACCATACTAGACAAATCTAATGCACTGATTATTTGGATTGACTCAACACATATGTGTAAGGCATATTGCAACTTCCAAATATTCTGGTCAAAATTCAATAAATTTAACTCAGGTTCAGTTCAGTTATGACTCAAATACTTATCTGTTTTTCCTGACTTTCATCAATATTTTAAAAATTCAAGAAGTTCTCATTTTCAGGAAAAAACATTTCTCCCAACCTTTTCCTGATTTCCTGGTAGCCTGGGAACCCATGGGAACCTTGATAACTGCAAAAACAAGCTAGTATGCTACATGCATATCTGTATGATTACAAAACAATCCGATGTCTTACCTGTATGAATTTTGAAGGAAGTTATGGGTACCTATAACCCATATGAATGCTCAAACAAGAGAATCTATAACAGTTTTTGTGAATTTGGAATCAAACTACACTGTTCTCTTTGCAAATGTGGAATTTGTGAATGTGGAAACAAGGTACACTGCTAATTGTATGAATGTGGTGACAAGCTTTTATTATGGATAATGTGGTAAAATGACTATGTGCATAAGTCAAATCAATAAAATTCATTTTAAGTTCTATAAATTTCCTTAGCAGAAAAGTGTTTAATCTAAGCATTTTTGCAATATGGTATACATTTTATTGTTGCGGTTGTGTACTTAAATGTCATTTTGTGCACCTGATACATGCTGGCCATTATTTGTAGTGTAGTTAGAACCTGGGAAAACCTTGGAAAGAACCAATGGCCCATGGAAAACTATTAGCAAGCTTTCTCATGTACCATCATTAGCCGACATTGACATAAGAACCAAAGGTGGAAAGAAGTGAGACATCAGTGATCACTAAAGTTGAGCACTTGAGACCACATGGCTACATGAAGCTGTCTGAATTTGTAAATTTGCCCTTGTGTTACTGGTATCAATCGTGAATATCATGGCTTGACAAACATCAAACTACTGCAAATCAAAAAGACTCGGTAGGAGGTTTCATTACACAAATGAATTTTAGATAAGAAAATATATGTAACTATAATATGAACCACACCACACTTTCATGCTTATAATATATTCAGAATATAGTTTTCTCTCTAACTTCATACAACTTCATGCTAATTTAAATTATATGGTTTCCATACCATAAATTGTTTTATAATAAAAGAAAAATAATCTGCCATGCTACCTGTATGATCCCACACTGCGACCACTACAGGCTGCCAGAATTCCCTTGGCTCTCTGCTTGGCATCCTCTGGAAACATCGGGTTTTCTAACAGTTGTGGATATGTACAAAGAGCTATCACCTGTCTGACGAAAGTTATTGGGGTTTGACCTGTTGCATGGCAATCTCCTATGTTACCCTTCAATATAGCCTTAAATGGCATGGCTTTACCCTCTGCCAGCTCCTTTTCTAACTCAAGTGCCCGAGTAAAGATCGGTCCAAGTACAGCATATTCCATCTTGACTACACTGGGATTGACTGTTTCCATGGTAAGGACCTTGGTACCACCATGTTCAGCACTGATCAACTGCTGGTCACCCATCTTCACAGATGATTCTGTGCACAAAAAGAATTTAAATTCCAATGATAACAGCATAATAGGTTTTAATTGTTTTATAGAATGTTTTATTTTAAGCTAAGCTGTTAAGTACTGGACTTTCTAAGGAAAATTATTGTGAAAATTGACTGGTCCCTGGAGGGAAGTAATATATTCTCTCATTGCCTATAAGTAGACAATGACATCATTTTGACAAAGAAATTTTAAGTTATAATTAGATAAATTGTCAATTAGGATGTATGTTAACTTTCTGTTGAACACAAATGTTGTTCAAATATAAAAAGATTCTGATTAAATATTTATGTTTGATTTGGGAAAGAGAATTATGTTACCATTTATATTTTCTGTGCCAATATTCACAAGATAAAGCAGAAAATAAACAAAATGCTGTTGACATTTTGTATATTTTAGTATGTACCATGTATAACCATGTTTCTATGTATCATCAACATACTCTGGTATTTAGTATGAAACATGTATGACAATGCTGCTATGTAGAGTCAACACTGTCTGTGTGTGTGTGAGATTTGGACTTTTAACCTAGCTTTAACAATTTTTCAGTCATATCACTATGATGTCTGCAGTGTGGCAGTTTATTGTGATGTCTAGCACTGGTGCATCATGCCAATGACATGTTGCTTATAGTCCCATCCAGTCACATTATCCTGACACCAGGTCAACCAGTCCTAACACAACCTATTAGCGCTGAGCACCTAGCGAGGTACTTGTTTGTATCATATTTATAAATTTTTGGTATGAGTTTGTTGGGATTTGAACCTGCAACCTACCACATCCAAGTTGGATACTCTAACCACTAGGCCACGGGAGAGGTCCTCAACACAGTCCGGTATGTAATCAAACATGTATGACCATGTTACTTTGTAATGTCAACACAGTCTGGTATGCAACAAATATGTACCTATGCTAATATTTATAGTCACCATGCTTTGGTATATAATTAGACATGTATGACCATGCTATTAATGGTTAACATGTTCTGGTATGTAACTAAACACTGTTTAAAATATAGAGTTATGTTATTACTTATGGTCAACATACTGTTTATATTTAACTAATATATAATTGTTTCTAGTTACATTCAACATACATCGATATATATTTATAAGTAGAATCATGTCATTATGCATTAGTATGTAATTGGTACTCAGCATATAGGACCACGATAGTATGCACTGGTATGTAATAAGACATGCAGGATTATGATACTATGAATCAGTATGTAATTAGACATGTAGGACCATGATATCATGTACTGGTATTCAATTAAACATGTAGGACCATATTACTATAAACTGATTTATAAATAGACATGTAGGATCATGTTACTATGCATTGGAATGTAAGCAGATATGTAGGACCATGTTCCTTTGGTAACTATAATTAGACATGTAGGACTATGCTACCATGTATTGTTATTCCATTAAACATGTAGGACCATATTACAATAAACTGATTTGTAAGTAGACATGTAGGACATTGTCAATATGCATTGGTATTAAGCAGATATGTAAGATCATGTTACTATGCACTGGTATGTAAACAGACATGCAGAACCACACTACCATGTACTGGTATGTAATCGGGCATATAGGATCATGTTACTATGCACACTCTTATGTAATTTGACATGGAACCATGCTATGATGCAGTGGTATATAACAGACATGTAAGACTATGCTGCTATGTATATTAACTATTTCCTGGTATGTAAATGAAACAGTAAAATTGTTTTACTATTTATGGTAGATATGCTCTTGGTATATAATTAATATGCACCTATGCTATTAGTTATGGTCAACACGCCCTGACATGTACATGTACAGTTGTTACTATTCATGATTAACATGCTTTGGTATGCAAATAAACATGCTGAGTGATATTACAATTTATGGTCAACATGCTGGTGACGTAAAAAACACATGAAGCTGTTTTTATATTAATGGTCAATATGCTTTTTATGTTTGACCATTCACAGAATGGTTCAAATATATCACTATAACAACTTGAAGCACACATGTAGTTTTTTTGTGGAGCCTCATTATGCATTACATTGTTTTAGATTATTGGTTGTTGTTGTTGTTGTTGGGCTTAACGCCATTTTTCAGCACACGATAGGCTATTCATGGCGGCCAATATTAATGGTGGAGGAAGAAACCGGGAAATCACCGGAAAGAACCACCAACCCACAAGAAGCTACTGGCAAGCTTTCTCACATATCCACATTCGCCGAATCCTAGACTCGAACTCACACAGACAGAGGTGAGATGGCAGTGATCTGTAACGGACAGCGCTTTAGACCACTCGGAGCCCCATTTAGATTATTGGTAGTTGATGACTAGTATATGAAGATGCAAAATGTGCAAGTAGTGCTGGCAGAAATGTCTGACCTCAGTTTCTCTAAAATTCTCAAAATGTCTTCAACTGAGATTTAATTAAAGTCTTATGATACTTCTCAGAATATATATATATATATATATATATATATATATATATATATATATATATATATATATATATATATATATATGTATATATATAAAGTAAATCCACTCTAACAAGTAATACCACTCTCCCAATACCTAAATAATTGGTTATTTAATTAAACACCTGCAAATTTTTACCAAGTGGACAACTGACTAGCTATAACTAAATTGTATGCCAATGTCATTAAATTAAGATAAATATGATTTTTTTCTAAAATTAAACTACCAACTGTTGTTCTCAAATTAAATACTGATGAATATAATTTAACAAAAGTCTAATAAATCCAGATTATTGAATGCTCTGCATCTTAGATCATCAAAAACTTTGCCGATTAAAATGTTTACAGTGTCTAGGTTTTAAACTGGGACAGGAAAAGTGGATCTCTGGTCTGTAATAAAACATAACATAGTACAAGCTTTTTCAACACACTCTGCTTTCATCATGAGATTGCATTTCATTGATTTTTGCCATATGTTTTTTTTTAGCCATGTACTTAATGACCTTCCAAGATAAAACTGACTATGAAGAATCACAAATTAAAGGTGTTATCAGTTTAAGCAAATTTCACCCATTAGTAAAACAGCTGGTACAGAATGCAATTATGACCTGCATGACAAGTGTTAAAACCCAGGCTGCCTCCATATTAAAGCAAAAAAAATATGCTAGAACAAGAAATACCATCATGTTTTTAGTCTGTGCCAATCAAAATTGGGATGGATGGGTTAAGGTGTGAAGACACTTGAATACTTGAGGTTCAATCAAAGGGACTCATATGGTTGCCTACAACTGACCTAAACCCTACACTATACAAATAACAAAAACAGTGTATGTGATAGTGTAATCCCATGCAGTGTCATTACAGTGTATGTGATAGTATCATCCCATGCAGTGTCATAACAGTGTATGTGATAGTATCATCCCATGTAGTGAAATAAGTGTATGTGATAGTATTGTCCCATGTAGTGTCATAACAGTGTATGTGATAGTGTCATCCCATGTAGTGTCATAATAGTGTATGTGAAAGTATAATCACATGCAGTGTCATAATTGTATGCGATAGTATCATCCCATGCAGTGTCATAATAGTGTATGTGATATTATCATCCCATGCAGTGTCATAACAGTGTATGTGAAAGTATCATCCCATGCAGTATCATAACAGTGTATGTGATAGTGTCATCCCATGCAGTGTCATAACAGTGTATGTGATATTGTCATCCCATGTAGTGTCATAACAGTGTATGTGATAGTATCATCCCATGCAGTGTCATAACAGTGTATGTGATAGTGTCATCCCATGCAGTGTCATAACAGTGTATGTGATAGTATCATCCCATGCAGTGTCATAACAGTGTATGTGATAGTATCATCCCATGCAGTGTCATAACAGTGTATGTGATAGTGTCATCCCATGCAGTGTCATAACAGTGTATATGATAGTGTCAACCCATGTAGTGTCATAACAGTGTATGTGATAGCATCATCCCATGCAGTGTCATAACAGTGTATGTGATAGCATCATCCCATGCAGTGTCATAACAGTGTATGTGATAGTGTCATCCCATGCAGTGTCATAACAGTGTATGTGATAGTGTCATCCCATGCAGTGTCATAACAGTGTATGTGATAGTGTCATCCCATGTAGTGTCATAACAGTGTATGTGATAGTATCATCCCATGCAGTGTCATAACAGTGTATGTGATAGTATCATCCCATGCAGTGTCATAACAGTGTATGTGATAGTGTCATCCCATGCAGTGTCAAAAAAGTGTATGTGATAGTGTCATTCCATGCAGTGACATAACAGTGTATGTGATAGTGTCATCCCATGTAGTGTCATAACAGTGTATGTGATAGTGTCATCCCATGCAGTGTCATAACAGTGTATGTGAAAGTATCATCCCATGCAGTGTCATAACAGTGTATGTGATAGTATCATCCCATGCAGTGTCATAACAGTGATGTGATAGTATCATCCCATGCAGTGTCATAACAGTGCATGTGATAGTGTCATCCCATGCAGTGTCATAACAGTGTACATGATAGTGTCATCCCATGTAGTGTCATAACAGTGTATGTGATAGTGTCATCCCATGCAGTGTCATAGTGCATGTGATAGTGTCTCTCATGCAGTGTCATAACAGTGTATGTGATAGTGTTATCACATGCAGTGTCATAACAGTGTATGTGATAGTGTCATCCCATGTAGTGTCATAACAGTGCATGTGATAGAATCATCCCATGTAGTGTCATAACAGTGTATGTGATAGTGGCATCCCATGTAGTGTCATAACAGTGTATGTGATAGTGTCATCCCATGCAGTGTCATAACAGTGTATGTGATAGTATCATCCCATTTAGTGTCATAACAGTGTATGTGAAAGTATCATCCCATGTAGTGTCATAAACTCTCAGCTTTCAAGAGAACTCATCTCTCAATGACGTCTCAAGTTCGAACAAGGCCATGGTATCAGCATCTGCCTCACTGGTGCTTAACATTAAGAGGTTGGTGGTAGGACTGGTTGGCTTGGTGTCAGGATCATGTGACTGGGTGAGACATGATGCTACATGTCTGTGGCATGATGCCCCAGTACTAGATATCTCTCTAAACTGCCACACTGCAGACATTGAAAAATCTCTCAAATCTAATCACTATCAGTTGTGAAATGAAATGAAACAAAGTCAAGTTCCATCTAAAGAAAATTTTCCTTTCATTTAAATTCTGTTACTGGTATCCAATTGGCATGCAGTCGTAAATGCCTTACTAACTATTTTGTTAGGGCAAATCAACTTCCAGCCATGACAGGCATCCACTCTGCTACTCAATATAAGATAGCAATGTGATTCAAAATTGCATCACACATTATATCAGGGGCCCCTCGTGACTGAGTGGTCTAAAACGATGTCTGTTACGGATCACTGCCATCTCACCTCTGTCTTCGTGTGTTCTGGGTTCGAGTTTAGGATTCGGCAAATGTGGATATGTGAGAAAGCTTGCCAGTAGCTTCTCGTGGGTCGGTAGTTCTTTCCGGTGATTTCTCGGTTTCTTCCTCCACCATTAATACTGGCTGCCATGAATAGCCTATGGTGTGCTGAAAAATGGCATTAAACCCAACAACAACAACAACAACAACATTATATCAGCTCAGAATAATGTACAATGTTGCAAAGTTGTATATGGATTAGTTGTTACATGTGCTCATAAGTGGTTTAAAAAAGCACATACTTTTATGAAATATTTTGAATGAAAATAGAATGCTCTACATATTTTCATGTTGAAATCAAGGCTAAATATTACATATCTGATGAGTAAGCAATTTTACTCTCATAGATAATTTTCAAACATCCTTTATAATAACATAGATATCCAAATTATTCAGTTTTTTTTGCAATATGTTGTCAGGATGCTAAATAGTTATGAACTTACAATAGAATATTCAAGCACTGAAGTTCTGCAAATTCAGTTTTAATTAAGTAATTAGACGATATTCAGCAATCACGTCATACTCTAGATTTAATATGTTCTTTGAACTTGAGTTTTATGTATGTTATTGATGTTCCTCTGCAATGTTTTATACACTTGAGCATAATAAGTACTATGTTATGGGAATAGATAATTTCCAGATGATGTCATCAGCTGCCAGATTTGTGGTCAGCTGGTAGATTTGCTGTTGGCTTTATACAGTGTTTGGAAATTGAAATAAATTCATTGTATCTCAAGATACTTTCATGAAAGTTATATACTAACCAGAACTCCATCCACTCTTTCTATTAGTATCTATATTTGTGATTTATAAGTTGACTTTATAAGTGATTTATAAGTTGATTTTGCTTCATTGTGCCTTGTTAAAAATGGAAAATTTTGGTGATCACATATACGAGAAACTGCCAAGTTGCCCATCGTAAAGGTAAAATGAGCTAGTGATTTCATCGGAAAGCAACCTACAGGAAGTGCATATAAACAATTGATGTAACAAACTTTGCATCAAGTGGATGTGAATGAATGCATAATGTCATCTGATATGCATATTTCTGAGTAGTGTTGTTTAGCAGTGGCCCTCGTGTGACATTAGAAATCACAACCTAAACATAGAATGTAGATGTAGTTACAGACACAGTTAATAATAAATAATTTATTTTAAATAAAGGTAGAGAAAATAAATAAAGCAATACTTTTAATTAGTATGATCTAATAATAATTAATCTGATTGCCTTGTAAATAGTTATCTTGATGTTTTGCTCTATGTCTACTTCTTTCTAAGGCAATTTATAAACCTATCCTTGTGATTTAATATACTATTATACTATGTACACAATCTATTATTTTTAGTTCCATTTAAGATATATTTTTTTTCTCACTTTTATAGTTTCATTGTTTATGCAGATTTAAAAATCTGACTTCTTTTTCATATTAATACTAATAATAACAATAATAATAATAATTATAATAATAATAGTAACAATAATAAACAATTTTTAATAATAATAATAATAATAATAATAATAATAATAATAATAATAATAATAATAATAATAACAACAACAATAATAATAATAATAATAATAATAATAATAATAATAATAAACATTATTCTTTCCTACTAAATTCAACTAATGTTGGGGATTACAATAGCATGTATGGAAGCACTGAGTGTGAAATGTCTTGATTATGAAATAATATATGTACCCTGCTGGTCTCTCCCACCACACATACATTCACTACCTAAATTTCACTCAACATTTTCTTTTAAACATACATGGTAAATTTAGATATGTGGACTATTAGTCATTCTACAAGTCCTGGCCATTGAATCTTTGTATTATTTATGTAACATGATGGCACAACTGAATGAAGAAGTGGCTTGTCCTCTGACATGAGGAAAACATTCTTTTTATGGTCAGTTAAACTCACAGGATTTTTCCTACATGAAAAGAAATAACTGAAATATGAAAGGATTATGTTATTAAAATGTATTCTTGCTAATTTACTTCCCAAAATTTACAACTGAATCATACAAATTTAAAATTATAAAAACAACAACAACCATCATCATTCTTATTATTATTATTATTATTATTATTATTATTATTATTATTATTATTATTATTATCTATGCAGGGTAAAATCATGCATAGAGTCAGGAACAATTAGTCGATTTTACATAATAACGTTGTTACACACCAATAATTTATCTCTGACAACCAACAAAGAACAAATGTTATCACTTCGTGAACACTTTATCGTATTTATCCAAAAACCTATGGCCAATGTGAGTATATTACATCCACAGGCACAGGGGTTTGTTACAAATAAAATTGGGAGCCTAACCGGTAACAATAGTGTTATATTATTTCAGATTATGCTCCCAATTTTATTTGTAACAAACCCTTGTCCACAGGAGTCTGACGATTTATCAATAAAGTACGATGAAATCTGAGAAAACAAAATCACCTTATTGTACTATTAATGCAGGGAGTGTAAGCGTGATCCCATCCTCTGCTATCGCCAAAAGACTCAAAAATACATATATGTATTCAAAATACAGTAAGGTACCAAAGTATATTCTCGGACGACCATTGCATGAATCTAATCCGGCGAATTAACCTTTATTTTCACCATTTTGGGTACAGTCTTAGGCCTCACTGGATAAATTCGTATTTTGGCACTCCCTAATTTTTAAGGTAGAAGGCATGAGCCTAATTATAACAACTCTAGCATTTAAAAATTCACACTCAATCTAAATCTGTAACGTGGTTTACATTTACTTTGAGTTAGGCTTGTAAATGGGTTACCTTGTTAGTGACTGCCTGTCACAGTTAGAATAGCATCGGAGATCAAATGCGTAAATTGGGCTGCAAATGAGCAGTCGACTTTACTTACGTAGTTGCATGCATCTGCTATCTAAATATCTAAATGGTGGAGGGGGTGATGAAAGACATGTTAATTTGTTATAGTCCTAGTGAACTTTAAATAAAAATTAGGTACATAATGATTTTTTGAGCCGCCTTATCTCAGGGAAATGTTCAAAATAGCTCTTTTCTGTCAAAAATGAATGTAAAAGGGAGGGGTTGGTGGTAGTATCAGTTCAATATAAAAGCCACCAGTTGTATAAGGAATTAACCTTAATACCTCAGTCAGAATCTTACAAGTGTCCTTTCAACAAAAGTAATTAAGTAATTTTTTGTTGGTATATTTAATGTAATATTATTATCATATTTCTTCAATAGGTCATCGTCGGATGAAAATTTGCACACACACCCCAAAAAAAGAAAAAAAAAACTGACCAGTGAGATCTTTAGCACTGGACAGCATCAACCCAAAGTACCTTACTTCACCGGATTCTACCCTGCAGTAAATAAGAGTTATGGTCTAATACTCGTACCAATTACGGTACAAAGTGTTATCTTTCAATACTAAGGAATCCAGCATCCATCTCAGCTATGTAGTGGAAGCATTCATTTCTACTATCATAATTATAATTAGATATTTATATTCAGGCAGTTTATACAAATTATCAAATGATATAATCTGAACTGAAAGGAAAATTAAACATTTTATTTTGTTAAATTCCTTCCAAAGTGTTATTCATACCGTGGCAGAATCGGCTACTTCCGCCTTATTAATAGCACAAAAGCCTGCAGTTTTATCAATAAAGCACGACGAAATTTCTGACTACATGAAATCACCTTAACGGTATTATAATTATAATAATTTCGTCGTGCTTTATTGATAAAACTGCAGACACGTGTGCTAATAGAGTCCGTAGAAAGACTGATTATAATGGTGGAAATAAAGCTTAGCTTGCCTGATTATATTTATGCAATGACCGTCTGAGAGTTTGCGTTGGTAAGTTACATTATTTTGAATGGATGTGTGTAGATTTTCAGTCTTTTGGCGATTCTGAAACAATTAAAGACTCGTGATAAAGTCAAATCGAGGGGAGGACGAAGTCACGCTTGCACTACTTATGTCAATTTATAGTACCGATGAAGTGATTGCATGTTGTCAGAGATTTCATGGTACTTTATTGATGAAACGTCAGACTCCTGTGATTACATCGTACAGAATTTCTAACTGGCTAAACACTGTGAGTAAAGTCATAGCTTAAAGCGTCAATACCAATGGGTCCTAGAAAAATGAGTATAGGTAAATAACTAAAATCAAACAGGTCTATATAAACGGACGTGTGAACGATTCGAAGAGTGACAACTATCCTTACGTGTGTCTGGAAACAAAATAAGTAATATGTATTCAACATACCAATACTTACTAACCTGTTTTCACTTAACGGATGGCCTGCACAGCAAATAGAACCCGACTAAAATTACCCCAGTCGATGACGTGGCCTCTGTGTGATGCACTTGACAGATATTAGTAAGATTAACATCGCGGATAGATAAAACAGGATTTGCAACGATCGGGAACCTTTCTTCGGAACCATATTTGAGTTACTACGATACCAATGTGTCGTTCGATTTGATAATAATACTGGTATTTGTGTCGGAGAGTTTCAAGAGTATACTTGTTTATAAACTGAGACTGGTAAAGATACATGATAGTACTGTCGTCATTTGTCCTTTTTGCAGCTGTTACCTTTATTGTCCGTTACTAATAAGACACCAGACACCAGACGCCTTTTCTCCGGTGCTTATATTTTAAAATGTCAAGCTTTTAAAGAGTCACAGTAATAATTCAGTTCCCACAGTAAACATATGCAAACACTATGATATTAAAAATTTAATAATTTAAAATTTCTGGGTGTCCGTGATCAAACCTATATTTATCAGTATAGATGAAACCTGGATGTGAGCTTCTGTGTAGAGGAAATAATATGAGCCGCGACAATTTATGTACCTGCATGTATTTGGAACATGTGCTTTCAAATCCACATCAAAGAGTCAGTTGCTTAGTCTGGTCCCCTGCTTAGTATGCTCCCTGCGATGGACTCCGCTATAGCAGGGGACCATACTAACAGTTGCTTAGACTGTCAATTTGACAAAGACGTAGCCAGGTACTTCGTTGCACTTAAGAGAGATAACTCTGCTTGATTTAGACCGGGTAAAAGTTATCTAGTTACACCAGACACATTTTCAGTCGTGTACCACATTTAACACACAAAAAAAATCATAAAAAATGCAAAACGTGATATAGTTATGAATTAACATAATATCACATGTTTCCAAGAGGTTAAACATATTTTTAAGCCTAACAGAAAGTACAATTCTTACATAATGCACCAATTACAGCTATTTTTGTGGTTTATTTCTGAATACAATGTTCCCTACACCTAAAGCTCCGCTCACCTGGGGTTGTACAATTGGTACAGTTATACCTTAAGAACCACAGTCGGCGATGTATTTGTTTGTCATATGTCTACCTAAGCACATTAATGTACTGTAATGGGTAGTAATGAACGTCCAATGAGCCAAGACATTTGCGGTCAGATTGTCATATTTTTAGCCATTTACCGTACCGAAACGCCTTTTAATATTTGGACAACACTGAGTATAAGACACACGCACGCACACACACACACACACATACACACACACACACACACCACACATATATATATATATATATATATATATATATATATATATATATATATATATATATATACATATACATATATATATACATATATATATATATATATATATATATATATATATATATATATATATATATATATATATATATATATATATATATATATGTGTATGTGTGTGTGTGTGTGAATGTGTTTGTGTGTGTGAGTTTGATTATACATATATATATATATATATATATATATATATATATATATATATATATATATATATATATATATATATATATATATATAATCAAACACACACACACACACACACATATATATATATATATATATATATATATATATATATATATATATATATATATATATATATATATATATATAAAGAATACAAATCATATGGCGAATAACAACCCTCTCAAGCGTACTGGATCCACCAAGGGATCACGTTTGTCAGGGATTAATTAAAATAGATGCAATAAACTGACGACGAACAGTACGAAACTAGTAACTAACTAGCCTAAGGGCTTTCGACTCCTAATGAGTCTTTTTCAAAGGCAAATACAAAACATAGTTACGACAAACAAATAAACATAAAAACGTTGTGTTTGTAAACCTCTACATTTCTATCTTCACATGTGCTAAAACTATAAATACAACCAGCTTGTATAGACTAGTTGCGGCAACTAGACTAGTTGCGAAAGCGCTTAGGCTAGTTAGTTACTAGTTTCGTACTGTTCGTCGTCAGTTTATTGCATATATATATATATATATATATATATATATATATATATATATATATATATATATATATATATATATATATATATATATATATATATATATATATATATATATATATATATATATATATAATCAAACACAAAAATTCTGCACCAGTTATGGAAACTTATTTGAAATAATTTTATGATATGTTGATTTGCAAAGGGTATGTCTATGATGCATAACCATACAGACAATCCAGTCTGATTTATCAGATATTTGTATCTGACTTGTATTCTGAATAAATATACCTGTATATGAGCCTTCTTTACAAGAGTACGCAATATTATGGAACTGTTGTTATTTCAACTGAAATTTTGTTGGTCTTGAAAAAGATCCAGTCATAGAGACGGATATACATGTACATGTAGTGTTACGTATCGGCGCGTTTAAATTAATCTAAAGAAAAGAACGAAGAAAACAAGCCTTGTAAACTTTTAACAAAAATAATTTATTTTCCTAGAGAACAGGGTGAAAAGCTGAAAATATGAAATAGGACTTAAAAATTGCGAAGAAAATTCAAACATTTGACCTAGAATTGTGAAAACATATAAGTCCTATAAATAAATAGTTGATATTGAAGCTCCTCAATCTCAATTCCGTTCCAAGATGGTGGATGATGACGTCAGACGAAGTTTTTACACAAATGTCCAGAATTTTCACTCAGAATCACAACTTGTACTGTTTTGTTCCAATTTAGGATCAATTTAATTAAATGTCTTCGTCCAAAGCCGCTTGTGTAGTTCTACAGGGAAATTAATTTTTGTGTAAAGTAGATGAACTGCATCTTTTTCTAAAACAATACACATCTCGCTGTATAGACGCAAAAATGATCAACTCTTTCCAGGACCAGAAAAAGCATACCTTCTTCTCAAGGTATTAGAACGATTCTACAAGGTGTTAAAATATGACTGACTACTATTTCACAGATACCTGAGTATTTAAACTGAACGAAAACGTCATTTAATGTTCACGAAAAATGCGTGGTTATTTCGCAATAAACAATCGCAGTACACGATGTAAACACGTACAAGTAGAAATGAGCCCGGCCATAAGCAACCATTTATGCATACAGTTTATCCACCCAGCAATCTAAACAAAAATCTTACGAAAGCCGAGAGCCATGTTTACGTTCTAAATAAACATGACGTTTAGATCAAAATATCATACCCTGTGAACATAATCATCTACATTAATACAAAAATGAAATAAATAAAGATTAAAATTTTAAAACACAAGTAATTAGACTGCATGGTCGTAACAGTAGACGTAACAGTATAGAGCGCCTGAAGCATTCGCCGCACGAAACTAGTTAGGCATATCACAAGTCTGTCGCTTATTCATGAATATAAAGCATACATTTATTTGTCTTTGCAATAAACAAAAATTACCCCATGAGAGGTAACGATAGTGCCATGATTCTCAATATTGCTAGTTTTAAGAATCACTATATAATTAGAACTGAAATGGGAGAAAGATTTGGATTCTTCACATATCTTTAACACGGTTAATAAAAATGATTTTAAACATATCGCTATATCGTCTGTATTGTGTTATTTTTTACCGCGATGGCTAGCAGTACGACATGATGTCGCATCATTTCTCATACACTTACATCATCCTGACATCAGAGTAGTATAAGGGGATGATAACCCTGAACAAAAAGAGGATTCTAGACCAGAAAGTTACTTTCTCCAACAAATGCTTTTATATCACAAGCTTTGTTTTACCATAAATAGGTTGCAACAAAATATTTTGCCGGGGAAAGTATATCCTATTTTAGAAACCTATTTTAAGTTTCTAACCTACTAATATTTATGCTCGTCATATTATGACGTAAGGCCTGTAACAGTTCCACTTATCTCCCTTAACTTAATTTTGACGATAAGAGATACTGTAATAATGGGATTAATGCAATAATTATTGGGCATATTGCAAGTTATGATATGTGAAGAAACATAACTCTGTCTTTTTTGTGTTATTGTAAGAACGACCTTAACCAAATGAAAGAGTGCCGTAAGACAGGCATCTTTGAAAGTAATCTCATGACCTTGTAGTGAAACTTTTACTGGCAATGATGGAACCCTGTGGAACGGTAGACCAATCATCATTACTGCAGTTTATTTTTGTTCTTTTTTAGTTTACAAATATAATACTTTATAATTATTTCTGAAACGTTTATTTTCAAATAAAGCATCAACCATGTTGTCAATGAATAACATTGAATCAGTTGTCCAACGCACTATTATTGCATGATTTTTACCTGCGAAAAACCATACTGATCCATACGTTGTTGATAACCATCATTTTTTTAATGCAATTGCTTATTATATTAGGAGCTATTCATGGATATTTTGAAGGGGATTTGATTTAGTTAAATCTTTCACAAAATTTGTTTGTTAGATCAAATCCGACCAGTCGTATCTTCGTTGGATAATAAGACATTTTATATATTTTATTGTTTAATATGAGATTTCTAGCAAAAAATGGCTTCTAAACTAGGTTATCCCTTCTTCGGCAAAATATTTCATACCAACTTATTTATGGCATTAAAGCTTGTAATAATATATATATATATATATATATATATATATATATATATATATATATATATATATATATATATATATATATATATATATATATATATATATATATATATATATATATATGTTACTAGGCAACGACTTAGCTTAAGATACTGTTGTGGTTAATACATTTGTAACTGACAAGCCTTCATTGTATCCGAAAGTTGATCCTATTGAAAAAGAATACCTTGATTTGAACCCAACATATGCAGTTATTATACATATGACAAAGAAACCTCCCGAGAATGATTTTGAAAAGGAAAATATTCCTTTAGCTTACACATGGATTGGTCAGGGGTTTGATGAGCTCACTTTTACTCCTCATTTGGATTAATCAAGATATATTGATCAAAGTGATCCTCTCTTAATTATTCTTTATTTTTTATCTAATCATGGTGATAAACGACAATCATTTGTAGTAGAACAGGAAAGCGATCATGTGATCTCCTGTTTCTTTCAAAGGGCCATTAGTGAAACTGAAGCTACTGAAGTAACTATGTTATTTCATTAAAAATGCAACTCTTCTGACAAAATGGAGATCTTCCGAAGCACCTGCTATTGGCGAGTGGTCAATGAAATATCATCTTGTGGTTTCAAAATTTTACAGACAGGAAATGCTTAGTTTGGCCTATGAAATTCCTCTGGCTGGTCATTAAAGGTTTAATAAACCTTATTACACTGTCGTGAGTCACTTATATTGGGCATAGAACAAAAGTGATGTTTGTAAATGTTGTAGGTCATGTCATACATGTCAAATAATATAAAATCCCAATCAGAAGATACCTAAGGCCTATCTGCAATATACTCCTGTATTTTACGAACTATTAATCCGAATTATGTTAGATTGTATTGGTCTCTTACCTAAGACAAAATTAGGCATCCAATATTTGTTGACCATGATGTGTTTCATCAATAAGATCCCCAGAGGCATTTCCTTTGAGGAATATTAAAACCCAAACCATATTAGAAACTTTAATATAGATATTACTCAATTTTCCCTTCCCAAATCTGTCCTATTTGGTCAAATGTCAAATTTAATGTCTGGAATTTTCCAGCTTGTAATGTTTGAATATGGCGCTCAGCAATTTAAGTCAAAAGTGACATTATGGTCTCACAGAACTTTAATTGAGAGAACTTGTGAGTCTTGCAATAGAGTTAATTCTCCAGTGCTCATTCTTCAAAATGTTCTTCAAATTAGATTTTAGGGCCTTTACAATGTAAATAAGACAATGAATGAGTTAAATTCTAATAATAGTCATCTAACCTAAATAAATTGTTGGAGTAATAATATATTGAAAGAGATAGCCAAGTAAATCATGATTTTAATTGTGTTTACCTGTCCCACCAACTGAGGATTTACGTGAAGAAATTCATATAGACTTTGTTGTTGTTGGTGCAACAAATCTTCGGAATTCAGCAATTATGGAAAATCTGGACCAGAAGTTTAAAAATTTCTAACAACAAGAAAGGGTTGAACTTAAACAGTTATTTTTCGAATATGAGCACTTGTTTCCAGATATTCCTACGAGAACAAATACGATTTTTAATGATGTTGCAATCATAGACTCAAAACATGTAAAACAACAGCATACAGGATCTCTCAAACAGGAATACTTGAACAAGAAAATTCAGTATTTGCTGGAGAATGATTTCATAGAGCCCCGTAAAAGTGATTGTAAATTACTGTATCATTATTATTATTATTATTATTATCATTATTATTATTATTATTATTATTATTATTATTATTATTATTATTATTATTATTATTATTATTGATCCTAGAATAGAATCAGGATATAGCTGAAACATATACATGCTGATAATAATTTCCTTGCTTTCTGTCGACAGCTAAACTCGAGGTTCGTATTGAGTGATTTTGTCACGGCGAACTTATCACCCAAGTTATAATGTCATGTGCTTAGTATTACTAATGAAACTTTGATAAAGTCGAATAGTATTTTCAGTAACAAAAAGCATACTTGAAACTTTTTTACTCTCTTTTATTTCATCTATGTTATAAATGTAGGTGAATGAATCAATTAATATCTATGCCACCTTTTGCCAATAATGTATAAAGGGATGTAAGTAAGCAAGCTCCTATCATTGAATAAAACTGGAACGAGTTATTATTCCCATTTGGATGAGATTGTGATTCATGTACGATTTTCTGTGCTTGAAATGTATTTTAAAAATGTCACAAAAATTCAGATTTTACCAAAAATACTGGTACTTGTGATTCCACCATGAAATACAATTGTTTCTTACATAAGCATAACTTCCACTTATTTGGATATCAAATACCATCCCTTCAGATTTTAACATGAAATACCATCCCTTCAGATTTTAACATGAAATACCATCCCTTCATATTTTAACATGAAATACCATCCCTTCAGATTTTAACATGAAATACCATCCCTTCAGATTTTAACATGAAATACCAGCCCTGCAGATTTTAACATGAAATACCATCCCTTCAGATTTTAACATCAAACATCATCCCTTCAGATTTTAACATGAAATACCATCTCTTCAGATTTTAACATCAAACACCATCCCTTCAGATTTTAACATGAAATACCAGCCCTGCAGATTTTAACATGAAATACCATCCCTTCAGATTTTAACATGAAATACCAGCCCTGCAGATTTTACCATTAAATTCCATGATTCAGATATACAATGGACCATATATTTCAGATTTTACCACAAATTATTGTTCATACCATTTTGTTACAAAATACCAATAATTCTGATTTTGGAAGAAATACAAATTCTTCAATTGTTCCACAAAAAAATCGATATTACACACTTTACCTCACACTCTATTTGTATAATATCCTCCGCTAACGAGTGTATGTAACAAAACAAAAATGTCACTATGACCGATGAGCTTAACTACAGAGGAAATGTAAGCGGAAATTAATCAAGTTGGAATAAGTTATCAAAAAGTCAAACAATGTGTGAGCAAATGCACACTTCCGTGGCGGATGTAATATCATCCTTTGATATGTCATACCCATAGCAATACTTTATTACAACGATTGTTTTAAAAATAGCAATTGACATCCTGATACTATTTCTGTCAGTGTTATTGTGTGATAAATAATGCTATAGTTGGTATTTCGACAATAATTATAGTAAGGCGGAAAATATATTCCCATTCAGGATGGAAATCAAATCTGTTCATGTAATATTAACTTTCTGTTCCGATATTGATAATATTTGTACTAAACCAAACGGATATAAGATACATTATCAACACTTTTCAGCCTTTCCACGTATGCCGATATTTAATAAGAAAAGGCTACTTGAATTTCTAAAGTTTCTTGATAACGTCTCGAAAAATAAAGAAATAACTGAACCATAATATTACAAACTAATCTGCATATATTTAAACATCTTCAAGTAAAATTATGTACTCCCAGAGTAACAAAACTCTAAGACCCTTTTTACCGAATACGTCGTCTCTCGCGCTCTGTGTTTATGGAGCTAATTAGTACATCAATAAAGTCCTATTTCACTCACAACATCTATGCTGAAAAAGTAGGAAATAGATTCTTGATAAAGTCATAAAGAAGATAAAACCCGCGATCAAAAGTAAATGTACCATGAAGTAAAATATATAAATTGTGTATATGCTGCAATTGTTACCAAAAGGCAAACGAAGCGCAGACAAAAGCATAAAGCATTGGTGATGTTTTTAAATTCCGATGTTATATTTTTCCTATATCAACTGCACTACTCTTAAAAGTCAATGACCTCAATTTCAGCCTTATTACCGGAAGTATGGCAAGGATAACGCATTGTTCAATTTAGTAACCTCATAGTACATTTCGTAGAGCACATCCAGGTCTTCTCTGCCATATTTGAGAGGTGTGTTAAATGGGACTGCCGTAGGGATTGTTCATCTTGGTAAGTGCTGGTAATCAAACAGATAATAGTAATTATATTTGAATACAGTTTTGCAAACTGGAGATAGATGTACATGTTAGCTCAAAAAATCCTGACGACATATGCCATTATGCAATTATTCGTTAAATGTACAATCAAATGTGTACCATCATGTAGGACTAAGTTCGTGAATTTGAGCAGTATCATCTATAATTTGAAGTATAAATGTGCTTCAAAATTGGATTAGAAGCTATATATCAACATCTCCAAAAAGGCATCAAAGCGAAATAAAGGGACTTTCTCCTTGATAAGCTGAAACATGTATCCGACACATGCATCCTGTTTCACAAGAATTAGATCAAGCAGGCCGAGCAGATTCGAAAGAATCATAATGATATTGCCATAATGCCTAACGCTTAGCAATGACGGTCATTAAAACTGACTGACCCATTGATATAAAGTCGTCAGTAAATGAATGGCAGTGTAATACAAAAGTAACACAAATGTAATACAAATGTACCATAATTTCTCAACATTTAAAATAGCCAAGATATAATCAATAACTTAAGTTCTTCTTCCACAAATACTTGGACAATGTTTGCCAGAATTCACTTTTCCCTCACAGAGAAGCTCAATGAAAGCAACTTCACTACTTCGTAGTGTCAATAACTTGTGTAAATGCCACACAACTTCATGTACACGCAATGACATTACCTTCGTAGTGTCACAGACTTGTGTAAATACCACACAACTTCATGTACACGCAATGACACTACCTTCGCATATACTATGGTGTAAATACCACTCAAAACAGTTCACATGTACAGAAACTTGTGTAAATACCACACCACTTCATGAAAATGCAATGACACTATCTTTGTAGTGTCAAAGACTTGTGTAAATACCACACAACTTCATGAACATGCAATGACATTTCCTTCTTAGTGTCAAAGACTTGTGTAAATACCACCAAACTTCATGTACATGGAATGACACTACCTTCGCATATACTATGGTGTAAATACCACACAAAACAGTTCACGTGTACAGATACTTGTGTAAATACCACACAACTTCATGAACATGCAATGACACTACCTTCGTAGTGTCAAAGACTTGTGTAAATACCACACAACTTCATGAAAATGCAATGGCACTACCTTCGTAGTATCAAAGACCTGTGTAAATACCACACAACTTACTGAACATGCCATGACACTACCTTCGCATATACCATGGTGTAAATACCACTCAGAACAGTTCACATGTATAGATACTTGTGTAAATACCACACCACTTCATGAACATGCAACGACACTACCTTCGTGTAAATTCCTACTATTTCACTCACAATGTTTTCACTAAGAATGTATTTCCTACTTTTGCAGCATAGATGTTGTGAGTGATATAGTAGGACGTTACACTAAACACAAAGACTTGTGTAAAAATGACACTACCTTCGCATATACCATGGTGTAAATACTAACTGATGTTAGCGTCATCGTACGTGTACATAAAGGCTGGTTTTTAATTTTCCAATGTCGAATGTGATCTAAGGTCACATGCACAGACGTTTTCCCTCGGTAGATTATATCTGATAATCGGAATTTTAACGAGTTCAAATTATTCGACTGAAGCATGCATTTATTTAAAGCCCCATTGGCGCCATTATGTCATTATGTCACGTATGACAAATCATCAGAATCACAATGACTCTTGAAAGATATCTGTCCAAAATAGCGTTGGGATCCATTAAATGCAGACGAGACAGACTTTTCACCACATTATGACCCATTTTATTTCTCCCTCGAACTTAGAAAACCCGCCAATTCCCCACGTGTACGATAAATTCCGATGACGAGTGGCGATATCAGTGGGTCCGACGATTTCGGTTAAAAGCTTGGACACAAGTTTTGATGACATTCATAAGGGCGCTTACTGGCTACAACGCAAACTTGCCCTCTAATATATTCCAGCTACCCAAACGATCAGCAATATTCACCCTAGTCTTTTTTTTAATGCACGTCTTATCTCTCTTCATTACCTCTCTAATCAATGTGTGGGCCACGATTCACTAACGGAATTAGTTGAATGTATCGCATAACTACTTTTGGAACACTCATCAGAAAAAAGAAAAAAAAAAAACAAACGGAAATGACTGAACAGAGGTGGCACTTCATCTTTCTAAATTGAATATTTGAATGTCCTTCAACTTAACATCTTGATTGTTCAAAAAGAGGTTTCAAATAACATTTGTAACGATTATTTCCAAAACTCAAGTTATATTCATAAAATGTTTAAATTTATTAAAACTGGCGAAATCCGGACTTTAAACATAACTGCATGGTCCATATGCATCACAGACTGAAGAACAAAACTAGTCAGTGCTGTTTTTTTTTCTTCCTGAGGTGTTGCATGGCAAGGAGAGTCTTTCGTTTTACTAACAATCACGTAACTGTTAAATTTTATTAAATGGGCTTAAACGTAGTTGCATTAGTAACGACATTAGACGCATGTGTCATACAACTGGCCTCCATTAGCATGCTTTGAAACTTTGCAACTTTATGCAAGTCTGCTTCTTTTTGTCTGTTGACTGAAATGAAATACATTGACATAAAATAATTATGAAGAGGGGCAGGAAATCCTCCGGTTAAATGAAGACAGGGTATCAGCTAAGCAAACGAAAGAAACGTAATCTAACTGTAGCTTGATTGTAGACTGTGGACACTTCTAGCATATTTTAAACAACTTCTGTATTTTTAATAATTTGTGACAATTAGTACCTAATTTATCACATAGTGGGGTACACTTTGCCTATAGTGTTGCAGTTTCGTATTTTCTATTTTACATGTAAACATATCATTTTATGTGATTCTGATTGGTCCGAAAAAGCCCATAAATTTATGGCGCGGTATTCTCTTTATTGATTGGCTGCGATCGTGGGAGAACTTTTTTTAACCCCTTTTTTGTAATTATTTTTTTTTCATTGAACATTTTTTACGCCATGTTTTGATTCGACTCGCTAAAGGAAATAGGGGAATATGGTGTCGTTCAGTATCAATATTGCAAATGTAACACTCCCCAGGGGTTTGTTAAGTCATATATAGCATATCATGGCATGAAAAATGGCGAAACCTGCAAGGCAAGAGAGATAACAACAAGTAAATATGCCGATATTGCTTAGATAATAACGAGGGTGGGGGTGGATATATCTGTAACCTAGATATAGAATATCCGTATATACAAATGTGGTTTAATTGTTAACGTACAGAAGTAAATAAACACAGAAGAATCTGGACATAAATGGGTCTCATAACTGACACAACGTTTTCCAACCACAGCATCTTTATTATGGGATGGAAATCCGACTCAAAAGGAATTGTGTTTACATCTTCTGTTCAGTCGTTTGTTCCAAATCAAATACTACAAATATCCAGTCACGAATGCATTTCAATAAATATGGAAAGTTTTGCATCCAGTAATCTTATTTCACATGAAAGTCACAACAATGTGATGTTTTGTTCTGAAAATGACATTTTAGGGTAAACATGTAATCTTTGCCTAGGTGTACCGCATCAATCAATGTGGTAGCATCACATCGCATTAATAATTCTGTTTTGAAAAATGTTCTGTTTATTCGGATTGAAGCTTTTTCTTATATTTACAGTTTGTTAAATAAAGTATAATCTACTTTTACCAGTTCAACATTTTCGGGGACTATTTTTTATGCACACCAAATGAAACGTGAATCGTCTGTCAGAATGAACGAAATTTTTTGTTCTTCTTTCTATGAAAATACTTTCCACTGAAATAAGAAGTATGTGATTAAAAGAATATCAAACGGGTAATGATTTAGCAATAAATTTATGAAACTAGTTGACTAATGTCCTCTTTTGCTCTCCAATGCTCGCTAAAGCTGGACATTATTGAACTCGTTTCATAAATTAAATATTCAATCATTACCCATTTGAGATCCTCTATATCAGTTTGTTTTTATCGACTGATAAGATGATGTTTTGTTTTTTTTGTTGCAAATTACTCTGAATTCTGATTGGTTGAACATGTCACACCTGCACGGCAATAATATAAATGAGTGAATTTGTTTAGCAAGGTTTTATACAGTTTGCACGTTTCATTTTAAGAATATTGTTGTTCTGATAATTATAGAGCTAATACAGCTTTTAAAATAAGGTCTGAGGTAAACATTATGAAACATTAATTGTGCATCAGGTCTATTTTAAAAAGATGAAATGTGATTAACTAAAGCATTCATAGTCAGCCCTTATTTGACTACATTATTAATATTGGAATCGTTTATATAACCATTCATGGTTGTGTTATAGTCGTTTTATTATTATTATTATTATTATTATTATTATTATTATTATTATTATTATTATTATTATTATTATTATTAGTAGTAGTAGTAGTAGTAGTAGTGGTAGTAGTACTATTATTATTATTATTATTATTATTATTATTATTATTATTATTATTATTATTAGTAGTAGTAGTAGTAGTATTACTATTATTATTATTATTATTATTATTATTATTATTATTATTATTATTATTATTATTATTATTATTATTATTATTACAGAATACGGAAAAATAAGTAAAGGAGGTAGAGGAGGATGAGAATGAAGGGAAAATGTAGCAGAACTTAGTGCTTAATTGTGATAGTAATGTTTACAAAGAAACTTTTGACATTGTTTTAATCTCTTAAACTTAATTAATTTTAAATGCAACAACACGTACAATTGATCAAAAAGTAATAAAAACACATACAATTTATATGAAAGTAGCAACAATACCATACTTTAATTACAAATACACAATAATCACTCATAGCTTAAAACTGTTTTTCTGTAAACGCAATGATTTTCCACAGTTTTGTTATTGCTATGTGGGGTTTAACGCCATTTCTCAGCACAATATGGCTTTAGATGGGAGCAACTGGGTAAGAACCACAGACCCACAGGAAGCTACTGGCAAGCTTTCTCACACTCTCACACTGACCGAACCTGAGACTCAAATCTACGCAGACAGAGCTGAGATGGCAACGATCAGTAAAGGCCAGTGTCTTGGATCACTCGACGCAGATATACTTGTTATACTTATATCTTTAAAAATCTCAATACATCATCGTGCTCTACATACAAATGTGATCATTGCATTCAAGTATGTTTTACAAGATCGTCTGAATTTATTGTACAAGCAAGCATAAATAATTGGATTTGCCATGTTATTTATAAAATACAATCGTTCAAACAATGAAAATACAACAAGTCTTTCTACACCCATTTTCGTGAGTTTCTTTCGCTCAGTAAGTAGTCCACAATATATAATATACGTTAGAATAAAAACAAGCGTAACAAGGAACCAGATTAGAGTCTTCTGATATTTAAAACAACACGTATTCTTCTTTTTTATGTTTGTTATCATTGATAAGGCTCTTTCTGATGCTATTCGCATTGAAACGTTTGCACGATTGATTTCCTCTGTCGTACTCGGCGCATTAGATGTCGTTCTTGACCTGTATTGCTCTGACGACATTTCTCTCGCAAGTCTTATGTCATCTTTTTCTCCTACGAAATCATTATTTATGTCAAAACCTGGATTGAGATGTATCTGAATCGAGAACATATCGGAATTGGAATTACTGTGAGACAAGCAAGTACTATGAGAAATGTTTGAATTTTTCCAAATTTCCCTTCCTATCAAGAAGTAAACAACAGCACAAAATAAAGAAAAGATACCTAAAGTACATAGCGAAAATAGAGTGTATATTTTTTGCCATATATTTGATTGATATACAGTCTCTGTTGAACATAAAAATACTGTTGTATTACCGCCACGAATATCCTCCATTGTGTCCGATCTTACGCCACAAAATACGGGGGCGGGAATTGAAATAATCACGGCTATAATGCATAGAATGGTACACAGTTTAAAGGCTAAACTGGTTCCAATTTGTTTTCTTAATGGATGGTAGACCCGTCGAAAGCGGTCGATGGAAATTAATATTAGAGTAAATGTTGACGCGGTACATCCTATAACGTTGAAGAAGCACTTTAATTTACAAGCAGCAGCATTTTCAAAGGAGAAATAGTTCGCATGCTTAATCATCTCTGCTGGAACCAAAAATACACAACCCACAACATCAATTACTGCGAGAAATAAAACAAATACTCTGAAGCTATCTTGCTTATACTCTTGACTTTTTGAGAATATAACAATGACGATTAGATTCCCCATTATTCCCATAACTGAAATGAAGCCATGCAATATCGTTACAGGTAGCAGAGCTCGAGCGTACGTGTCATTTAATTCAATCAAGCGCTCGTCTTGTTCCGTTGAGTTCATTCTCATCTTTTGAGTAGGAAAAAAACAGAACGGGATGGATGATACGTCATTCAGCAGTGTAGAAAGTTCGCGTTCTACTTCTCAGAATGCAAAATAATGAAGCACAAAAGGAAATCTTTCAATAGTTTAGCCACAAGTCAAATTATGCATCACTGTGGCGAAAATCTTGCTACTTAACTAACACATGTTCAGTCTTGTGCTTGATATTACACCGTCGACTTGTGTGACTGTTTTCTTCCACAGTTTATGTGCTCTATCATTCCATGAACTTACTTTTTTTAAGCATCTAAGAAGTCATCTGAAACTAAATTTTATTCCGCAGGTTCTTCCACACATACATATTTCAACCTGTCATTTTCCTAGAAACAGACATCATTTCTAAATACGTCATGCATATAGCATGAATGGCAGACCTGGTTTGCAGTTATTCCAGATTACATAAGAAGCTGCTCAATTAATTCTGAACACATCCAGGATTTCTGGATCATCCGAATGAATATTTATGTTCTACGATTAACCATCGCAGAACCTGCCACTGTTGTGATCAATTGTGCTAGCTGCTACAAAGAGGTTTGTTCCGTATTAGAAACAATACACATCATATCTGCAGAAAAATGCGTGTTACAAATGGACCTATTTAGGGGACTTTCCTTTTAGTTTCTTACTCAAGTTTTGGTTTCAACGAATCAGTGATGGTGTCTCCTACATTATCTTCCGTGTTCGCTGAAATATATGTGCAAATTATGATAGTATCCTTGTCCAACATAGAATTGCATCCGACAAATAAATGTACAAGAGGTAACGACTTCCCTATAACATTTTTATCCTCTAGCTTCAACAGCGTGGGTGATATAGTAAAGTAATCCGATGAGCTTCCGTTAATACTTGATCCTTGGTACCTGCATTTCAACAATGTAAATTTGATATCACTGTCAAATTCGCAAGGGGCCTAAAGGGAGTTTTATTTTGTACATGTACGCATGTAAGATAGTGTGTGTATGTGTGTGTATGTATGTGTGTGTTTGTGTGTGTGTGTGTGTGTGAGAGAGAGAGAGAGAGAGAATTTGATTCAAATGAACTAAAATCAGTGACTTCACTTTATAATAAACCATAAATTTTATACCACATTCACAAAGTGGTTAGAGCGTCCGCCTCGGTTGCGAAAGGTCGTGGGTTCGATCCCCTGTCAAATCATTCCAAAGACTTACAAAAATGATACTAACAGCTACCTCGCTTGACGCTCAGCATTAATAGGTTAGTGTCAGGATTCGTCAGCCTGGTGTCATGATGATGTGACGGGTATGGGGGACATCATGCTGCATGTCCGCGGCATGATGCCCCAGTGCTAGACATCATATTAAACTGCCAGACTGCAGACATCGTAGTGAAATGACTGAAAATTGTTAGAAGCTACGTTAAAAATCGTAATCACATCACATCATGCATTATAAATAAATCGAATGTAAATGATAAGTTTTCCTCTATACACAGTAACTATTCATGAAAGTTGCATTTTCATGCAGGGGAATTACAAAGGTCTGTCAAAATTCAGTGATCCGTACTTGCTAGACCAATTAATATATACCAAATGACTTATATTGGAAACTAGATGTGTGTTTCTTGAGTGTATTTCTTTTGTAATAGCATGATGTGAAATGAGGTGACAAAAAGAAGATCATACAGAAAAAAAAAACATTTTGAATATTTCCCGGAAATGACAGGGAAATGACAGCATTCCTGTAAACCCGACAGCCGATCTACAT
>JAEAOA010002242.1:120000-150000 GCA_016746295.1 Potamilus streckersoni
AATGTTGGACCACACAGCTTCGTCGGACATTTGCTAGTTGGACAAAACGCCTTTGCTGGACAGTACAAAAAGTTGAACAGAACATGTTCACATGACATTATCGAGATTTGGACAAAGCATCATTACTGGAAATTAGAGAAAATTGCTTAGCATGCTTTCCTACAAAAGACGTGTTTATTCTAGTATATTGAAAACTTTAAATTAAAGGCTAATATAAACAAAAATATATGATTTTCTTGTTCATTGCACTTGCATATTTATAGCGTCATATCACATAATCATGGACGATTACCGCAATAAGTTTGAACTATGTAATCTTTCAATATTAATCATTAGGCTTGAGGTACCTTTAATGTCCACTGTATCGGTGTAATAAAGTGACACCCCCCCCACGCCTTACACATATATTCTCTGAGTATTTCATAAAAAGAAAAAAATTTAATATCTTGAAGCAATAATATTTCACACTTTACTATTAAAACTGTAAGTGAAGCACCTATCAATCGGTTTCGATCTTAATTTGCCAACAAGTTTACTTCAAAATGAATATGTATTGTGGACATAAAACCAAATCGAAAGTTTGTAATTTTAATTTCTTTTTTGTACCTCACTTTTAACCCAAATGATTCACTTTGATCATCACATAGGCTTTTAGTATGATACAACTGAATTGTATGTCACACATTATCTTGGAAAAGATAATGGTACAGCGTTTGCCCTTCCTCATCTGATATGTTTACTCTTTGATGTGTATTGATTTTATTTGAGTTTATATTACTTAAGTGTTTTACTAATTGTGCTTGAAACTGTCTCTAGACAAAATCCCTTGTTCAGGTAGTTTTTTTTTGTTTGTTTGTAATTATCGAAATTCCTGCCCTGCAGAATATTTTTTGTCTTTCTACTGCTACCACCACCACTACTACTACTACAGCTGCTGCTGCTACTACTACTATTACTACTATTTATTATTATTAATGTTATTATTGTCATCATCATCATCATCATCATCATCATCATTATTATTTTTATTGTTATTATTATTATCGTCATTATTATTATTATTATTATTATTATTATTATTATTATTATTATTATTATTATTATTATTATTATTATTATTATTATTATTACTATTATCTTCTTAATGGAACCTAGAATTCAAGATATAGCTAAAACATATCCATTCCGAATAATAATGTCCATTTCTGTTTGTCCTTGCTTTATGTCGAGACTGTTAAACTCGTGATTCGCATACGGTGATTTTGTCACGATGAAGCAATTACCCAAATTAGAATTTCAAGCACTTAGCATAAAACATGAAGACTTTTATCAAGTCGAATAGCTTTTGCAATAACATACTGCATACTAAAAATGTTTAGTTTCTTTAATCTCATCTATGATAAGAAAATAGGAGGAGGACTATCAAGACTACATTTTGCCAGATATGCATAAAGGGACGTAAGTAAGCAAGCTCCTATTATGGAATAAAGCTTGCACGAGTTATAGTTACTATTTGATGAGATAGTGCTTCATGTGCGATTTTCTATGTATGGGATTTATAACAAAAATGTTACAAAACTTCACATTTTGCCAAAATTGCAGATACTTGGGATTTATAAATATATGGAATTATAGAAAGAGGAAAGGGAGAGGTTAACACAATTTGAGACTACATCATAAATTCCAGTTCTTCAGATCTCAAATACCATCCCTTTCGATTTTAACATGAAATATCAACCATGCCGACTTTACCAATAGATTCAATCATTCAGCTTTACAAGAAAATGAAAATATTTCAAATTTCACAACAAATTATTATTCATTTTACGTTTGTTACAAAGTGCCAATAATTATTTTTTCTTTTCGATGAATTAATTTTTTTTTCTCCATTGTTCCACAAAATACTTTACCTCATAACCTAATTGTATAAAAACCTACACTAACTGGTGTACCGTAAACAACAAACGTGAATATCACCGATCAACTTAACCGCAGCAAACACGCAAAGAAAATATAAGCGGCAATTCCAAACATGTCATCACGTTGACTGACTTTATCATACAGTAAAACAACATGTGAGTAAATACACACTTCGTGGCAGAGGTGATATTACCCTTCGATATGTCATATAGTGAGCGAGACTTTAATAAAACTGTTTTAAGAATCACAGTTGTTCCCCTGATGCCGTGTCTTGGTTTTGCAGTATCCTTCGGGTAAAATGATACGATTTTCGAACACATTTTTATTATGTTTACACACACGCACACACACACACACACACACACACACACACACACACACACACACACACACACACACTATCGAGTTGCCACAAGGTTTTACATCAAATATGAACTTAATACTCAAATTCAGCAACTTGATTAATCAAATCAAAATAGTTTTAACTCTTCTTCATGAAAACGTATCGCATCTGCGGTTTGAAAATGTATGGTACACATGCAAATAATGACATTAAAGATGATAATATGCTCGTGAAATTTTTTAAATTAAATATGACATAAATTCTTGGAATGTTGATGAGGAAACACGTACATACGTTAGCATTACGATCCTCCATACTCCCTTTCCAGGAAGTGTGGATGAAAATGAACTGGGACTTCTTTTCATTTTTGATCCATCTCTGTCTAGCTCAGATTTCCATACAATTTATGTGAACCAAATGTCTAAATGTACATGCCTTATATTATCTTGAAGCGTTAGGTCAGATATAATTAAAAATAAACCTTGTTGCATATATTAATTTGTATGGTTATCTTTCAATACATAATTATAAAACTGTTTCATCTTTTAGCATTCGAGATCTTAAGTACTCGCATTTTTGCTGAAGTCTGAAGCATTGGCTTTGCATGGTGAAATCTGATGGAATGGCATCCGATATCGTAAGTACTGGAATTTATACTGAAGTGAGAAGCATTGGTATTTAATTGTGAAATCTCAAGTATTTGTATTTCCGGTAAAATCTGAAGTTCGGCAACATTTTTGTAATAAATCTCCAGCAAAGAAAATCATACCTGACGCACAGTCTCATTCAGATATGAACTATAATTCCTTCCTATTTAATTCAATAATAAAGTTTGCTAGATTAAGTTCATTTTTATATCATTATCGAAGCGTTGTATTGATAAATTGATAATGCTTAAGTCATCCTGTCTTTTTAACATATATTAATTAATCGAAGGTTAAACATCCCTTGTAGTAGACACTATGTTAATGTACAAACCATTCGACTTTTTCAAAGTTTTCATTATCTATGGTTTGTAATTCACAATCATATACTTACAATTTAAGGTAATAACTTTGACAAAGGGAAAAAAAGAACATTTTTGGTGTATATGCGATGTCAATGGAGTCAAATTCCTTTACGAATATTTTCCTGTAAATGGTCTGACCATACCGAATATATACTCTAATATTTCCTAAATCAGTAATCACCTGAGAAAAGTATTTGGAAATTACATGTATAAAAACGGCGTACTTCAAACATCACTTCTAGAAATAATAATATGACACACAAAGAACTTTAATTTCAATTCTGGTACCTGGTTCACGGTGGTTCACGGTGACAAAATCACGCGCTTTGACGATCTATTTTGGCTGTCGAAAGAAAGCAAAAACAGACCATCAAATGATGTCATTATCAGCATATACATGCTTCAAGTATATCTAGTATTCTAAGATCCGCAGAGAAGATAATAATAATAATAATAATAATAATAATAATAATAAGAAGAAGAAGAAGAAGAAGAAGAAGAAGAAGAAGAAGAAGAAGAAGATTTAGTAGTAGTAGTAATAGTAGTAGTAGTAGTAGTGGTGGTGGTGGTGGTGGTGGTGGTAGTAGTAATAGAAGTATAAACAACGCAAAACACAATTTGCCTGAATAGAGAAAACAAAATAGAAGTTTCTAGAATCAAAAGCAAATCTAAAGATCTACTAGAATTAAGAGATTTCGACTAAGGACAGTTTCAAACAAAAATTAATTAAACGCCTTAAGTAGCACAGTTTCAAATAAAATCAATACACCTATAAGACTATATTGATTAGATGACAAACGCAAACACTGGACCTTTATTTTCTTCTGAGGTTACGTTTGAAATATAATTCAATTGTATGATATTACAAGTCACAACTAGATTTATGAATTATTGTGTCAGTGTTATCGTGCAGTAGTTGGTGTCTGACATTAATTCTTGTATGGAGGAAAATATATTCCCTTTGAGGCTGTAAATCAAACTTGTGCACGTAATATTAACTTTCTGTTCCGACACTGGTAGTATGTGTGCTGAATCAAACGGATATACGACGCACTATCAATGTTTTTCAGTCATACCAATATTTAATGAGCACGAAAACTTTAATTTTTCATGTGTCTTGGTACTATCTCTAAATAATAAAGGAATAAATGGGTCTTAATATTGGAAATTAAATTGCATAGATATAAACATATTCAAGTAAAAATATTACTCCCAGAGGAACGAATTTCTCAGACTCTTTACCGAACACTTGGTCAATCGCGTTTTGTGTTTATAGTTTAACGGTACGATTATAACTTCTTGCTATTGGTTCGGATCATAAGTTATACTACAAAAGTAGGAAATACATTCTTGATAAAATCATCAGGAAGATAAAACGCGCTACCAAAAGTAAATATGTATCGTCATGTAAAATATTTAAAGGTGCATATGTGACAGAAAATTCCAAAAGGCAAAAAATAAAAAATAACGAACAATAAAAAAAGCATTTTGGAAGCTTTAAATTTTCATCTTACATATCTCCTATACAAACTGCACTTATTTAAAAAGTCAGTGACCTCAATTTGAGCCTTATCACCAGATGTATTGCAAATAAAACGCATTGTTCAATTAGTGGCCTCATATTACATTTCGTAGACCACATCCGGATCTTCTCTACCATATCTGACAGGTATGTTCATCGAAACAGCGGTAGTGATTGTTCAAACTGGCATGTGCCAGTATGAAAAATCAAACATTTGACATTACTTATAGGTCAAGAAAATTTTTAAACAGGAGATAGATGTACGTGTTGACTTATAAATGCCTGACGATATGTGCCATTATGCAATTATTTTTTAAATACACAATTAGGTATACATGTATGTGTATACAATAGAGTGGGACAAAATTCTTGATTGTGAGCAGCACCTCCTATAAAATGAAGTAGAACTGTGTGACAAAATTGGAATATGTCCTGTATATTAATATCTCCAAAGAGGCTTCAAAATGTACTGGGATTCTGTATAAGAAACTTAATTAATTTTCTCCTCAAAGCGACATAAAGGGACTACTTCTCCTTGATAAGCTGAAACATATATCCGACACATGCATCCCCTATCACTCACAAAACTTTGATTAAGCAGGCAGAACAGATTCGAAAGAATGTTTCATTTTGATATGTTTTAAATAAGATCCATTTTCTATTATAATTGTTTTTGCATTAATGCCTAACTCTTAACAATGACAGTCATTAAAATAAAGTTTCGACTATGCAGACTGATCATATAATATAAAGTTGTCAGTAAATGAATGGAAATATAATGGCTGTGTACCAATCAGTCTCAACATTAGTATGACCACGAATCACTAACTTAGGTTCTTCTGCCAATGATGGGCCAATGTAAATGATACTTTTCACTAATAGATATGCTCACTGAAACCAACTTCATGAACACGCAATAACAACTCTCAGAACGAATGCCTTCGCATTTACCATGGAGGAAATACCACTCAAATTGATGCTACGGTGATGACCGTTCGTGTACATATTGGTTAGCTTTTAAGTTTCCAGTGTCTAATGTGGTCTACAGACGTTTTCCCTCGGTAAATGATACCTACCTAGCAGAATAGTAGCGAGTTTCAAATTATGCGACTGAAACATTCATTTATTTAAAACCCCAATGCCACCGTTACGTTCAAAAAGTCGTATATGCCAAATAATCTGAATCACGATGACTCTTGGAAGATATCAGCACAAAACATCGTTGGGATCCATCAAAAACAGGTAATATTGACTGTAATGTGTCGAATTTTGAATAAATATTGAACTTAGAAACTGAATACATGGTGCAATAAAATGTATTACAGTCCAACAAGCAAGGTTTTGTTAAGGTTAACTTCGACCTTTTTTCCATGTCAGTTGTTAAAATTGAGAGGCCAACATCTACGGCTCATTTAGAGTTAACACGGACAACGCAACGCTGTCCTGGAAAAGTAAGTATTAAACCGCTTGATGTGAACCCCATGTTAAATGGTCATTTAACAAAAGGAACTTGGTATGTATAGTATTTCTCAGATTCTACGCTGTCAAAGTATGACGAAAAAAATCTCCTGGAGAAAATTTAGGCACGGCCGATAACGATTTGTCAGTTTAAATTAAGGCTTACGCCTTTTAAGTTAGGTTGAATTTAAAGTGATAACCGTGATAGAATTTCTTTAGTCCTAGATATTTCCTGCGAGATAAAAGACTGGTCTGAATCCTAGTGGAATCTAAAATGTGCTTCATTCCTTATTAAAACAAGTAAGGGGATCAGGTGGCTGTCTTGTAGGCAAATTCAAGATTTTTGTCCAAGGATGCACATTTTCTTGCAAAGAACAGCATTTAGGGAAACAGCTCTCTGGAACAGTCTGATGCAGTCCGAAAGACGGAAGTCCTGGTTATTGATGACGCGGTTAGGATAGAAAGATCAAGGAAGATCAAACGTATGCAATTGATGGTGGGAAGACGTGTCATACACGGATACTAAGATAGGAAGCGACGCTAGATTAAGCAAATCAGGAATGAAAATTGTACTCTTTTCACCATTCGCTATCATGATGAAATGTATACAGAATAGAAAACTGCTATTGAAATTCTGTAAACGTAAATTTGTTGGAATTGAACCTGACACAATTAGTTTAGGTTGTTATTCGTTAAATTGTTATTCTCTTGTCTAAAGTTGGTTTGTGGTGTATTATTGTTTCTAAATATTTTTGCTCAGTTCTCTGTTGCTCTTCTATCTATCCACTCACACCGGACAGTATTCACCTAGTCTTACTGTTTTCCTAATGCACGCTTTATCTTATCAAATTTGCTTAGAAAAGGTGGACTTGCCTCTCATCATCCCCTCTCTAATCAATGTGTGGGCCACGTTAGACTATTGTTGGTATTAGATTATTCACTAAGGGAATTAGTTGAATGTATCACATCACTGCTTTTGGAGCACACTTGAGAAAGAACTGAAATGACTGAATTAGAAGGTGGCACTTCGTCTTTCTAAACGGAATATCTGAACGTCGTTAAAGCTAACGGATTCAGATAGCATTTATAACAATCATTTACTTATATTCAAACTTGTGTTTGATTAATAGAATGCTGACCTTTCTTTAACTGCATTCTGCTTCATACAAATGACCTCCATTTTCATGCTTTAAAACTTAGCAGTTTTATGTAAGTCTGCTTCTTTTTGACTGCTGACGGAAATAAACTGCATTAACAAAACAATAGTTGCGAAAAGTGGCACATTTACTTGCAATATGCAGACAGGGTAACAAATAAGCAAACTGAAGAAACATTAAGCAACTGTAACTGGACTGTGGATAGTTCTAGCATCATCTATTTTAAACAAATTGTGTATTTTAAACAATGGGTGATAACTAGTATCCTAATACCAGTTTGTTTATGTCGTTTATTAAGATAGTGTTATTACCTTAAATGCAAATTACTCTTAATAATGATTGGTTGAACATGTCACACGTACACAACAATAATAGAAAGCATTGATTTCCTGGTGGGGATGCCAGCTATGCATGTTGATGTACACAATATTGAGTTATGTGTAAAGATGTAGACGAGTGAATTTGTTTAGTACGATTATACACAATTTTCACTTTTTGTTTTAAATATGTTGTTCCTCTGACAATTATAGAGGTATTAAAGCTTTTAAAATTTTGTCAGTTGTAGAATTCATAAGTCATGAATTTTTTATCGGTCTGTTATGAAAAATGGAAAATGAGAAGAAACATAAGACTAAGAGAAGAATTCATAGTCACTCTGCATTCACTTCGGTCAAAAACATATTCCATGACTAATATCAAAGATCCAGATTTAACAGGATGTATGGAATGTATAGAAAGTTCTGGTACATTCAACTGTCAAAGTGCTATTCGGAACTAGCTTCCTCAAAAGAACTGGTGACGATTCCTACACTTAGTTTCTTTAAATCATCCAACAGTCCATTAACACCTATATAGATTTCGTATTTTGTGCGATAAGCATCTAAGAGTTTAAAGTGCAAGTGCAGATGGTAAATATTTAGACACTGCATCTAAGAATATACACACATAAAGATAGTTTAGTTTTTTCATATATAGCAATTGAAGACCTGAACGAACCAATCTTTGTTTAAATCAGTTTGTCCTTAAGAACGTATGAAAGAGCATAAAACTTGAGTGATATAGTGTTATGCACATCAATAGAAACGTCTGCATTTTTTAAAAATTGGGTTTATGATCTTGTGAAAATATTAGCGTAAAATACGACGATTGTAAAGTGTATCATCAAATATTTAATAAATGCTATCAACTTTACTATAAATAATTTGCTTTTATGCATTAGACGTTAGTTGGCTAAATATGAGAGCAAACATGTCTAAGTCACAATTTATCATACAGACAGAGGTCCCAGTTTATAAAGATCCCAATTTAACACATATGTGTATCTCTAAGTTTACCATACATGTATACGTCCAAATTTAACATACAGAATACAGTTGGGAGTGGTACCTTCACAATCAAAATACGTTTGCACAATTTCAAGCAAACATTCTTCAGTGAGATGAAAATTTTCAAAGCCACACATTACATAGTATACTATAATATGGGCAGTACAACAGAATGAAACAATTGGAATTGAAGACGTCGCTTCTAAGCCTTTGAAAGCAAGCCAAGAAGCACTTTCCAATTCTTTAAAAAAAATTGTGACAGATTATATGCTGCAATTTACCAACCCAGGTAAACAGATGTTAAAATATTTAAAATATCCAATGACTTATTTTTTATGTGGCCGAACTGTTTGTGTTCTTGAAATAATAACTACATGTTTCTTGTAAGAATAAGCACCACTTTTTCATGTCTTCGTTTTTTGCGTTAAAAAGGAAATATCAGCCTTTGGGATTCTACAGGCTGCCCTTGAATAACATTCGAACTATTAACATGAAACAAAATATGCAAATTAAAAATTACTTCTGTATCTTGGTGCGAAACAAAAGTTTTATTACTTTGTTTTGTAAATGTCATTTAAACATGTATGAGATTTAAAAAAACAACGTCATAAATGTCATTTCATTGCAAAGCAGTGCAAGTAATGCGGTTGGATATTTTTCACTCCGTGAAAGATCCATAATACTAAAGTAAATGTCATTACATTATCAGCCGACTTTCATACGACTTCCTATATAAAATCTGTCGAATTATTTGTTTCAATAATAGTGTTGCAAAGTTTACTCCTTAATTAGTTATGTTTTAGACCTTGAGGTTATTGCTATGGAGGTGAAATATGAAGTTTGACGTTTATTTATAATTACTCATTTATACATCGTTTTGAAGCCTGCTTGTTCAATGCAGAGCAGATCCGACTTTGCAAGATAGAAGTTGCATACATCATTCACTAGGGTAGATAAATATTTTTAAAAAAAAAAAACTTATTTCCACAGTAATTATTTGGATTACGCATGTCTATAATATTCCAGTGAATAAAGCAAACAATTCCTTCATCCATACTACAAAGTATCTTTCTATTGTCATATACAATCAGACATAACTTGATTTTTAAAGGCAATAAACCAAAGAACCAAAGAAATAACAGTACTTGGTTCCACGAAATAATTTAAAATTGTATGTAAAATGTTTATACAGCCTTGTGTTTGTAATTAGGATGCATTTTTAGCAATGTCAGCCTCTGATGTAAGGACATCAAGCTCCACATTATAAAATCATTATTAACTACTACGGACACAAAGTTCACTGCTACCAAATCAAAAGTTCAGGTAAAGATAAATGACAATCAAAAGCAATAATGTGCACGGTTTATATTTTTTACTCAAGTTTCTTCTCTAGAAAAGACATATTTTGTAAGTTCATATTAATATTTCATTTTTATATTCACTAATTTTCGGTAAAATCTCTGAAATTTATCTTAAATTTATAGCATCTATGTCAAAAGTTTGTTTTTCATCTGCTTTTCTTCAATATAAGTACAACATATATGAGAATTCAGACATAAACAATCATTTACAGTTTCAATCACATACTATACTTCTTTCGTTGCACAGTAGAGCTTTAACAAAATAACATAGAACATCAGTCTGGTGTCGTATTGTGCACAATGACATAATTCAGCACCGTCTGTATTCGCTTATAAGACGATACCAATTGCACATACCCAGATGATGTGATGGCAGGTCTGGGTCTGTTCAATTTGCTAGGAGTAATCAGTAGTGCAAAAGAACGTAGACATCAAAGTCTTTGTCGTTTGCAGGAAACGAGTATCTTTGTTAAATTAATCAATTTCATTTCAACGCTAGACTTCTTGATGCAGACTGTAACCGTACATTAATAATATTTACCGTTGCAACGGTGTTCTTGTACAATTGTCTTTATCCGCTGGCTCAACAGTATTCATATTTCGGTTAAGCAGTAGTTTTGCTGTTGCAGGGGTGTAATGATGATTAAATATAAGCATTAATCTTGTTCATCAAGACTTGATTTATTATTATTATTATTATTATTATTATTATTATTATTATTATTATTATTATTATTATTATTATTATTATTATTATTATTATTATTATTATTATTATTATTATTATAATAAATATTATTATTATGAATATTATTATTATGAATATTATTATTATTGTTGTTATTATTGTTATTATTATTATTATTATTATTATTATTATTATTATTATTATTATTATTATTATTATTATTATTATTATTATTATTATTATTCATCGAATATAAGGTTGGAACTCAAAGATGTAAGACTAAACTTAACATGTGGTAGGCAGTACAACAGTTTTCAAGAAGCTAATGCAGGCTTGTGATGAACTTTTTGACCTTTTTCTGGCCATACTTCTGCATCGCATGGCGATCCACTATAAGAACACGGCTTGTGTGCATGCTTCGAACTATAAATGTTTCATACACTAGGTTATTATACAAATACATCAGTGTTGCGCGCGTGTCTGTATGACTTGGATTTTTAACGTAGCTTTAACAATTTTTTAGTCATATTACTACGATGTCTGCAGTGTAACAGTTTATAGTTATGTCTAGCACTCGGGCATCATGCCGAAGACATGTAGGATGATTTCCTACACAGTCGCATTATCCTGACACAGGCCGACCAATTCTAACACTAACCTCTTAGTTTTAAGGGCTTTGCGAGACATCAGCTAGTACCATTTATATAAGTCTTTTGTATGACTCAGCCGGGACTCGAACCCATAACCACCCGCATCCGAAGCGGAAGGTCTAACAGAGAAGTGACCAGAGCGGTTAAATACATTAGAATGCATTTTTTTATACTATTCCTAACAAAGGTTAATTTAATGCTAGTAAACATCAATGCATGTGTCTTTAATCCCCACCCTACTCTGTCATTAGAGCAATCATTATGGCAAATTAAAGATTGTTCATGAAATATTCATTTCTTTTAATGTATTTTCATAAACTTTATTTATTTAGGGTTTATGAAACTATAAACTTGTGTTTAACTTCTTTATCACTCATTCATATTCTTATGACGCATTAACTTTTTTTATAAAAATGTTAAGCTAACTAAAAATTGTGTTTTCTCGAAACACTACTGTGTCAGTGGTTTAGAATCTTATTTTTAGCAAAGCTTCCATTTAGATAAAAGATATGTGAATTGATTGTTGCATTTTGTGGTCACTTACTCATACTTCTGCCTATTTAAGTAACTCACAAACTTCACACTTTCCCAAAGGTTTAATACGTCTTTTACTCTGGCAACTGCCAGTCAGGATACAGGAGTAGCTAATATGATGTCACATCACGAAAGTAACCGAATAGGCGCGGAAATTTTGCATACGAAGTCACAGAAATTCAGCGCATTGAAGATATGCCAATATTTATATATTGACACATTTCTGTCGCAGATGATACTTCATAATAAGGTTTTCTTCTATACTGCATTTTTTAATATTATTCTATATTTATATTGATTTCTGGTCTTATTTAAGTTAAATATGTGTTAGTCTTACTACTGTATCGGTATAGTAACCCTGCCATCACCACCAACTGAAACACACACACACACACACACACACACACACACACACACACACACACAAACGCATATATATATATATATATATATATATATATATATATATATATATATATATATATATATATATATATATATATATATATATATATATATATATAATTCTTTATATTTTCATGCTTTAATTATTAATATTAATTTAAATGCAAAATACTATACAAATATATTAATATAACATATATATTTTATTTAATATACAATATTAAGATATTTATACATCAAAAATTGTTTCTTTGTCAAACTGGAATAAATTTATAGTGCTTCGTTGGTTTAAGCTCCTGGCTATTCTGTACAGGCGGACGTAACAAATGAATTAAGTACCGGTAGAACCAATATGGGTTGCAATTTAAGCCATATCGTACACGTGATCTCTGAAAGGAAACATGATTTTTCCTTACTTTAGAATATTCTGGTCTAATGTTGCATTAACTTCATTCATGTCACCAGGTGAAAAAGACAAAGATTTCATCGTATTTTAAATTCTCTAATTGTTAGGTCATTAGATAATATTGATCTGATATTACTGAAGAATTAAATTTTGATCTACTTGAATTTGATGCTACATTTTGACATTAGACCGACAATCTTGACAATCGCCCAGTTTCTGGGAAAATAATTAATATTTCACTCATCTAAATATCTTAAAAATGTGATTTCTTAAACACTTCCATATGTTAGCGATTACTCATCTATGTAAATTTTTTATATTGTGATAAGTTTTATTAAATTATGCATAATTTGCCGACTATTATCAGCAAATTTTTTATTACTGGTTTGAAAATCACTATCGATTAAATTCTCGTTTAAAATTCTACATGATATAAAAAGTGTCCTTTATTTGGTAATGTTCAATCTGACGCTTCCAATAAAGGATCTCGACTGCTCTAACGTGTTGAAGTTGGATCATTTAAAACGATTAGCTTGAACAACTTAATATTTAACTACGAATTAAAGTTTATGTAGAAAAATGCCGACTGTTGGTGCATAAAACAAAATAAAAATAGGTTTACTGTAGGCTTTCGTAACTACCAGATGAACTTGATGGTGGTTTTTGTGTTTTGTTATTATCTGACAGTGTTTCATGTGGGGTTTTTTGGATCTAAAGATCTTTTTCACATAATGTTAGCTTAAATTTACATTTTGTAAAATGCGTATACATATATGCAAAATTCGTTTGGTTGATAGACAGTCAAAGTTCACTGTCTGTCATCTGAGTTAGGACAATAATGCATCACTGCGTCTCTGTGCACATCGGCGAGATGCAGATCAGGCGAGATACACAAATTGCTTTTTGGATGGCCTTGATTCGTCAGGTCTGCAAAACAGTGACGCAACTCGTCATCGTAATTTGTGTGTGAATTTGTACGTGAACTCCATCAGTTAGTTTGATTTTTCTCTCTTCTTACTAACTGTCGATCTCATTATTTTGGTACATATGAGATAAGAATATTCCACTTGTTCTTATATCATATTTACCTCTTTTTTCTTGAGACTATTCGACAAATCGCGCACTGTATAGTACTAAATTTATTTTACAGTTACTTAAAGTTAACCTATGTTTTGCATTTGTATTAATTTAGTTCATGTTGTGTCTTTGCAATCAAACAATGTTATATTAACAAAATATTATAAATTTCTTGGTAACTAATTTTTATTTTGTCTAAAAGTATAACCAAAAGCCAATTATGCCCAAAGTTATATCAAATCGTGTTTTTTAATCCTTTTCTTCTTCTTCTTCTTCTTCTTCTTCTTCTTCTTCTTCTTCTTCTTCTTCTTCTTCTTCTTCTTCTTCTTCTTCTTGTTCTTGTTGGTCTTCTTCTTCTTCTTCTTCTAAATTATATATATATATATATATATATATATATATATATATATATATATATATATATATATATATATATATATATATATATATATATATATATATATATATATTCCTATCATTTTTTATTATTATTGGTTGCATAGCTATTATCGTATTTTGTTATTATTATTATTATTATTATTATTATTATTATTATTATTATTATTATTATTATTATTATTATCATCATCATCATCATCATCATCATCATTATCATTATTATTATTATTATTATTATTATTATTATTATTATTATTATTATTATTATTATTATTATTATTATTATTATTATTATTATTCCAGACAGAAGAAGAAGAAGAAGAAGAAGAAGAAGAAGAAGAAGAAGAAGAAGAAGAAGAAGAAGAAGAAGAAGAAGAAGAGGAGGAGGAGGAGGAGGAGGTGTAGAGACTTGTAGGTGGAGAATGGAAAATGAGGCGGTACCTAGTGCATAATCGCAATAATACTGTTTACAAAGAAACTCTAAAAGCAGATATTCTTTATATCTTCTCATTGCTTTAATCTCATAAACTACATTAATTCTAAATGCAACAACACATACAAAAAATCTGAAAATATGAACAGTACTATATTTTATTTAGCAATACACAATATTCACAGAGATGTTTTACATTCCATAAAATTGTTTCTGTTTGTAAACGGAATAAATTTATAGTGCTGTTCGGTTGGGTTTAACGCTGCTTCTGAGCGCAATATTGGCTGTACATGGCGGACAGTAAAAATGGTGGAGAAGAACGTAGGAGTAACCGGATAAGAACCACATATCAGGGGAAGCTACTGGCAAGCTTTTCGACAAGCCCACATATGCCGTACCAGAGACTCAAACCCACGCGGTAAAGGCCATTGATTTTGACCATTCAACTTCCCTGGGTAAAGCTTTCCTAGGTCAATAAATTGCATGCTTACTGGTCATACATGTCATAGGCTAAAACAAAACAAACTTGGTCCGTCATCAGTCATTTTAAATTCTGCTAAATAATGTCTAGGTAAAATGAAAATATTGTGCTGAATGTACTGAACGCATATTCAAATTTATAAACTACTAAACATTTGATGCAGTCACATCTTTCCAGAAATTGAGACCGTACAATCTTCGAAATGCCCAGTCTTCTGAGCATGAAAATAATTAAATAATTTACATTCACAAACAATACTTAAAAATGTAATTTCTTATCACTTCAGTATTTGGTGAATATACTATCTTATGTAAACCTTTTTTTAAAAATATTACGTGAGTATGATGTTTCCATTAAAGTGTGCAATAATGTCGCAGACATCATTTATGAGCAGACAAATTTGTTCTTATTTACTGGTTCTTGAAAGAGATCAATTCATATACAATTCTCCTGCTTTAAGCTTCATCTCTTCAGTTCAAGATATAACTAAGTGTCCGCCTTACCTATTTGAACCTGGCCTTTTCCATTCCATTACCGTCTTCCCTAAGGGCTGAGACTAAGCTCCTAAACGTGAATTGCAATTGGATCATCTTAAAACGATATAGACTGTATGAACAGTACGGTTATACTTTTGCAAACGAGATAACGAATTTAAAGTTATTGTAAGAACAAACTGACCGACTGATTGAGAGTCGGGCTCAGAGAACAACAGGATCAGTCAAAAAATATACCCCGTGTTTACTCGGTAGGAGTCGAACTCAAACAACAAAGATCCATTCAGATAGCATAATGCGCATGCAGATCAGGGTATATGTTGTTTGTTTGACTAATTAATCCTGACAAGCTGCATTGATCCAGATCTGCCGGCGCAATTTACTGCTGCAGATCTCGATCTTTGCAGTTTGTAGCTGGATTCGCCTCATAAGCGAGTATCTACGGTTCATAAATTAGGGATACAAAGACTCTAATTATGATGCAGGTATACTTATACCTTTAATTATCTCAATACATCATCGTGCTCTACATACATGTGTGATCATTGTTGTCAAGTATATTTTACAAGATCGTCTGAATTTATTGTATAGGCAAGCATAAATGATTGGATTTGCCATGTTATTTATAAAATACAATCGTTCAAACAAAGAAAATACAGCAAGTCTTTCTGGACTCATTTTCGTGAGTTTCATTCTCTCTATCTGCAATCTACAATATATAATATACGTTAAAATAAAAACAAGCGTTACAAGGAACCAGATTAGTGTCTTCCGGTATTTAAAACAACATGGAGTCTTCTTTGTGACGTTCGATACCATCGATAACGCTCCTTTTGAAACGTTTCTCGTTGAAACGATTACACGATTGATTTCCTCTGTCGTACTCGACGCATTAGAGGCCGTTCTTGACCTATATATCTGTGTTGAAGTTTCTCTAGCGAGACTTTTGCCTTCCTCTTCTCCTATGAAACCATTGTTTATGTCATAGCCTGGATTGAGATGCACTTGAATTGGGAGTATATCGGAATTGGATTTACAGCGAGACAAGCAAGTACTATGTGAAAAGTTTGAATTTTTCCAAATTTCCCTTCCTATCAAGAAATAAATAACAACACAAAATAAAGAAAAGATACCTAAAAGGCATAACAAAAATAAAGCGTATATTTTCTGCCATATATTTGATTGATATATAGTCTCCGTTGAACATAAAAATACTGTGGTGTTACCGCCAAGGACATCTTCTATTATATCCGATCTTACTCCACAAAATACAGGGGCAGGAATTGAAATAATTACGGCTATAATGCATAGAATGGCACACAGTTTACAGGCTGAACTTACTCCGATTTGTTTTCTCAGTGGCTGGCATACCCGTCGAAAGCGGTCAACTGAAATTAGTATTAGAATAAATGTGGACACAGTACATCCTAGAACGTTGAAGAAGCACTTTAATTTACAAGCGGCAGCATTCTCAAAGGAAAAATAATGCGCATGTTTAATAATCTCTGCCGGAACCAAAAACGCACAACCCATCATATCAATTGCAGCGAGAAACAAAACAAATACTCTGAAGTTATCTTTGCTATATTCTCGACTTTTTGAGAATATAGCTACGACGATAAGGTTCCCAATTAATCCCATCACTGAAATGAAACCAAGCAATATCGTTACTGGTAGCAGAGCTCGGGCGTATGCGGAATTCAATTCTATCAACCGCTCATCTTCTTCTGTTGAGTTCATCGTCATCGTTTGAGTAGCAAAATCAGAAAGGGATGTATCACACGTCGAACAGCGCTACTGAAATTAGTATACATCTCAGGATGCAAAATAATAAATCATACAGGAAATCCTTCAATAATTTAGCCATAAGGTAATTTATGAATCATCATGGTGAAAATTTTGTTAATTAACTAACATACTTTTAGCTTTGTGCTTTATGATATCGCATCGTCGCCTTACGTGGTAGTTATCTTCCACCGTTTATGTGCTTTGCTCATTCCATGATCTTAATTTTTGTGAAGCATACTAGGATTCATCGGAAACTAAATATTATTCCGGAGGTTCTTCCACAAATCCATATTTCAACATGCCCCATTCTTCTAGAAAACATACATCATTTCTAAATTCGTCGTGTATTTAGTGTGAATGACAGACCTGAGTTACTGCTGTTGCACGTATAACAAAAAAAGTGGGTCAGTTAATTCTGAATATCTCAGGGATTTCTGGATCATCCGAATGAATATTTATGTTCTCTAATTAAACATGACAAAACCAGCCACTCTTGTGGCCAAACCGGCTGGCTGCTATAAGAGAGGTGTATTCAGGATTGAAATGGTAATTAGGAATTAGGAGCCAATATACATCCACTCTACAGTGGAATCCAGGTCACAAATACGCCTTTCCAGGGTAGTTTTGCTATAATTCCTTCCTCTTATCTTTTTCGTAATGAATCATTAGTGATGTCTCTTGCAATATTATTCGTGTTCACTAGGATCCAGATGCGGATTCAGACAACATCGCTGTCCAAAAATAGAGATGCATCCGATCTATGTGTCGATATGAGGTAACGGCTTTCTTATAAAAAAGAATTTTTTGTAGCTTCAACTGGTCCAATTTGATGAAATTTCGTTAATACTTGATGTTGAGTATCTGCAAGAAAGCAATACAAGTTTTATGTCATTGTCAATGGATGGATGGATGGATGGATGGATGGATGGATGGATGGATGGATGGATGGATGGATGGATGGATGGATGGATAGATAGATAGATAGATAGATAGATAGATAGATAGATAGATAGATAGATAGATAGATAGATAGGTAGGTAGGTAGGTAGGTAGGTAGACAGACAGACAGACAGACAGACAGACAGACAGATAGATAGATAGATAGATAGATAGATAGATAGATAGATAGATAGATAGATAGATAGATAGATAGATAGATAAACAGAAATTATGCGTGATGATAACTGAGTTGATATGAAATCTTTACCTGCGCTTTGATATGGCCCATGTAAGTGATACAACATATGCCATAAACTATAAATGAATCTAATGTAAAAGAGCTGATTTTGTGTATACTCAGTACGTGTTCATCAAAGTGACATTGGCATTCATACATTAACAAAGCTCTGTCAGAATGATAGTTTGGCAATGCACACAGTTTTGGCACGGAGTGATATAAGGTCACAAAAATAAACCATACGGCAATAAACAAGACTTCTTCCTATTATGAATATTTGGAGTTGATGGAATGAAAACGTTCCCCTAAAATCAAGAGAACATCTTTTCTGTATAGATCTTAAATAACAAACCGTTGGAAACCTTTTCTTGCTAAACAAATATATAAACCTAAAAATGAAATGATTCTTACCTCTTTCTAAAAAAAAAAAACATTCTACATTCGCTTTATTCTCATGTGGCTTTACCTGCAGCCGATTTACCTCAGCTGGCTTACACTCGTAGATCAATACTGTCCTGCCATGTAGACACTGGAAAATAAGAAATAATTTTGTCCACATGGCAGCTTTCGGTATTCTTCCATATTCTAGTAATTTTTATGAAAATGTTCGGCATTTAGTTATAAATTGAAACGTTGTTTTTTTCATACTGACAATTAGTTTAAATTTCTGTATTTTTATTTTTGTCGCTCTTCACTTCTGTTTTATATACTGCTAATCCAAAATTTTACCAAGAATATCTTAAATGCAATCAATGCTAAATCTATGTACGCTTCTCACGAGGGTTTGTACACGTGATAAACTAATAACGACAAATAATCAGGTTTCCAAAGTTGTGTCCACTCCGTTGCGCATAACGTGGGATTTAATACATGCATTTGCTCTTAAAATCAATGACATTACAACCAAATGATAATTGCCACTCCAGCTGCCAATATGAGTAGCTAACCTGATATCACATTAGATTTGATGTTGTAGTCTGAATTCCTTGCGTCAGCTGTATTTTTGGTTGCAATTTAGATCCGCGTAGAAATATTAGAACCGACATCATCATCTTAGTCACTGGAAAGCCCATACTAAGCTCTCTTTATATAATGAGTAAGCGACTTCAGAGCTCGATTAATTATGTCTTCAAATCCGTAGAAATAAACATCACTCCAAAGTTAACTGGAGGTAAAAGCAAAACTAAATTACTTACCACATTGGCTTTTACGGATCAAGAATAGACGAAGGAATTGAGAATATATCGAAAGAAATTTTTCTTCGTAATTTCTATGTGAATTTATCAGTCATTATATAAATAACAAATAGCCGCGGTCACTCGAATAAGTTTAGGTCTCTTAAATATGAAAAAGTTCTTGAGTAGCTAACGATTTTTCTGTAACTTGCTACGCCGAAATACAACAATAGAAACATTTCTTTCCCTCTCAGAAATAGTCGAGTTGGTCTGAATGTACCTAATCTCAACTACCTCCAATCACAAACCCCAAGTAAGCAATATACCTTTCTTCAAGAACCAGTTTAATCATGTTTTCCAGACAAGTATATGATAATGTACACTTCAAAATTCCATGTATCAAATTGTTTTGTAAATGGAATATGTTCTATTTCCCACTGAAATTTTAATAATTCTTGGCTACTTGACAAATCATTAACTGGACTTAAAAATATACTTTCTTAATTGTATTCAGATATCACAGTATTGAATATATATCATTCATATCATCACAAAGGCCGCAGAGTAGGCTGAAGCAGAATCTATAATTTCGGTTCCAATAATTCAACTACATTGCCTATGATCAATAATAACTGAATCAAAAGCCTTCAATCTCTATTGTGATATTATATGACTGTACTCCATCCAGCTTAACCAGATAAACAGGATTTTTCCTTTTATACTTTGATTATAAAATTGATATCAAATGTCTTTTTAATCAACATTTACAGAATCTCATTATTGTAGATAAGGAACACGAATGTGTTACATGATATGGTGCAGCCATATACGAATTAAATTTCATCAACCCATGTTGTAGGAATTTGGATCATCTTGGCTTTTTCTGTATCACATTTAAATCTCAGCAAGTCAGCTGGTTCCGGATTATAAATATCAAAGATTGAAAACCACACACAAAGGTTTGTATGGTGATTAACTATTACTTTAGCGCTTTCGTGCGATTTTTATTTCCAGCAAAATATTGCTTATAGAAAAATTAAAGACACAAGATGTACCTCGAATCGAGCAGAAATTCGCCCATAATTTTACTTTTATATGCAATGTTTGGCGAAAATAACTTACTACATCAAAAACTATGTAATTGTAGCCAATTATAATCATCATCATCATCATCATCATCATCATCATCATCATCATCATCATCATCATCATCATCATCATCATCATCATCATCATCATCATCATCATCATCATCATCATCATCATCATCATCATCATCATCATTATTATTATTATTATTATTATTATTATTATTATTATTATTATTATTATTACAACTAAAAATTGAATCATTACACTGATAAAATATACTTTACCGCATATACAAATTGAAGAAAATAAAACCCACGCAGAATGAATATCATATATATGTCACAAAGTTATTAAAATGGATGTGTTGCTTTAAAATTTCTAAAAATCGGTGAAATCTTCTCCCCCCCCCTCTCTCTCTCTCTCTCTCTCTCTCTCTCTCTCTCTCTCTCTCTCTCTCTCTCTCTCTCTCTCTCTCTCTCTCTATATATATATATATATATATATATATATATATATATATATATATATATATATATATATATATATATATATATATATATATATATATATATATATATATAACAGCTGAACCGCAAGGCGTTGAGTCAATCTTTTCCCAACATAAATTTTTCATTTTTACTTTTACACACACACACAGACACACACAGACACACACAGACAGACTCAGACAGGCACACATATAAATCAAATAGCTCTGCTATATGTTGGTATTAAAAATATAGTTTTGCCTTCTTATTCGAGGTGATATCTACAATTTGAAGTACATTCCAGACATACCTTGGTGTTAAATGTTTAATGTAACTTTTCAAGGCTAGAGGATGTTATAAATAAATATGAACTTATAATAGATAATCAAATTAATTTTATTAAATATATGAACAAAAAAAATACTTACATTCTCACGTTAAGATACAATTCCATTTGTTTTCACCAGTGCATATATTTATCAGTAATTCATAAGTCGTACGCGTCACCATAAACACTATATGTACAAGTGGGAGTGTACAAGGTTTCTTACTACGATCTTTTTGTTTGATTCACCCAGTATTAATGTACGTCAAGTGTTCCCTGCACCTGTCTTTTCGTTGCTTTGCTGCTCATTGGTGAAATAAGTAAAGGATAAGGTTTTTGTTAATTCTACTGCACTTCTCTCTCACCAGATAGCACAGTGACATATCAAATTCCATGGACAGTAAATTCGGTACAATCTTAATTTAAGCACGAGAGAGAAGTATGTGCCTAAAAATATGCTGTCACAGATCTTCTCGTTTAAATTAACATGAAGAAAAAAGCGAATACAACAAGCTTTGTAAATTTAAAAAAAAATAATTTATTTCACTTGAAAACATTGTGAAAAGGTAAACATATGAAACAAGACTCAGGATTTACAAAGAAGATCCCAAAATTTGTCATAAGATTGTGAAAACACATAAGTCCTGTGACTAAACAGTTCTAAATTGACGCAGTATGAATCTCAGTTCAGTTCCAAGATGGTGGATAGTGACGTCAGACGAAAGTTAACACAAATGTCCAGAATTCACACTGTGAATCACAATTTGGTTTGTCATATTCCAATTTATAAATAGTTTCAGCAAATGTCTTTATCCAAAACCAGTTGTGTAGTTCTCCAAGGAAATTAATTATTCTTTAAACGGTAGGTGAAGTACAGCTATCACCAATATCAAAGCACACGTTGTTCTTCATACGTATGAAGGAACAACTCTTTCAAGCACAGTAAGATGCTATGATGTGACTCTCGAAGATGTTAATACGACTCTCAACCATCATTGACTATTTCACAGGTAACTGAGTATTTAAAGCAAACTAATACGTCACCCCATGTTCAAGCATGAAGAAATCATGAAGATTTCGAAATCTAGCCACAACGTTGTATAAAATGTCAACAAATATTATTAGTAATGACCGGATCACAGCCAATCATTTAAATAGCCATTTCGACTCTTTACTTAATATAACAAAACCATCATACAAAAATTGTGCTTATACGAGTCACATTTACGTTTTACATAAACACGATCTTTCTAACAATATATTAGACCCTGCGAACATAATCATCATCCTAACAATAATAATTACCTTGAATGATACAAACATTACATAAAATTGAAATAAAAATCAAACAATTCAACTTAAAACACACATATAATTTAATTGCAGGGTCGTAACAATACTCTCTCTCTCTCTCTCTCTCTCTCTCTCTCTCTCTCTCTCTCTCTCTCTCTCTCTCTCTCTCTCTCTCTCTCTCGTTTACAAGAAGGACGTACAGTACAATTTTCCCTAATAGAACAAAGAATAGCACTGTCTATGCTCACATATAAGTCCAACTGCAAACCACATTTGCCGTTACATAATGCGCTGGCAGATCTGAATAGATCTTGTTTTTGCAACTCATTACTTAAACCAAATGCATTGACCCATATCTACGGACGCATTATGTGACGCCAGATTTGAATTTGCAGTTGGACTCGACTAATAACCCGGTGCATAAAGTATTTGAACTTAAGTATACATTTCTAGACTCTTGACACGTTTACACTGCTGCGTGAATCCTGGTTCTTTGTGACAAATACTTGTGAACCTATCTGTTACGTATACGTAATTAAATTTATTGTGTATTAGTTTTATTTTTTTTTCTTTCTTTCATTACATTTTATTGTGATGATAATTTTCACTAGATTTGAATCTTTTATGGCATATTTCATTTTCCTGCTTAGACCTAAGTAAATGTAAAAATCATACTTTATTACTATTTTAGCTATCCTTGGTTGAGACGTTTGTAAACACTAAGCGAAAATGATTGGTTATTATCAAGATCATGTTCGACCCACATGCAAGCTCAGCCTTTCTTTTTATATTAATTTTCTGCGTGAGAATCTAAGGTTATTTTTGATTAAGTTTAAAACGGAAATTTGTCTGCGCTGATCAAATTAGTGAGCAAGTAGCCCAGTCACTTGAGCCACCGTGTCATCTAAAATCGCGGGTTAAAACAGACGTTTCTAGTACATTAGGCAGAGTTGTGTTTTACACTTTTAGAGCTCAATGTATTTTGTTGGTGTCAGTTTGTTTAAAAGTTCATTTATTTGTGAGGGGGATTTACAAATTTATACTCTCTGGAAAATACAAGTGTTCTTCTCTATAAAAGAAAATATGGAACATTATAAATTGTGATTCAACGAGGAACTGTTTCCATCAGTACAACGACCTCATCTGACGTATTCACCTTCCATATTGGAACTTCAATTACTTCCATATTGGAACTTCAGTGGGATTATTCAAAACGAACTGAACAAAAACAGCCGGTAACTTATGCAGCGGCAGATTTGAATCTTTACATTTTTTAAGTTGAATTCATCTGTATTCTAGAACAGACGACAATTCTTGTCTGTCACCAAATCTTCCAAATAAATGTTTACATGTAACAAAACGTTTTTATTCAGTGAGTTTTTAATGACATTTTGTTTCAGTACTTTCCTTTTAATTCCTGCTCAAGATAACACGTTTAAAAGATCAAAATATTTACAGCTTCTAAATTTACTTATGTTGTCTGAATAGATACCCTTATGAAACTGATTCATTTCGTTTCACGTATATAAATTATTTCCTGTCTGTAATAGTACTTATGTCTGTCAGTCTATCTGTCTGTCTGTCTATCTCACACACACCTCATTTTGTAAAATTCTTCACAAAACTGCAAATTCTGAGCAACCGTAAAACTGAATGGCATGTATTTTGAAGGTTTATATCCTGGTGCGTATTCGCACGGCTACAAAAGAGAAAAGCTAGATAAATAAGAGTAGGCTTAAACATTATGTGTACCTGTTGTGTACAGATATGGTAGTTAGTATCGCATTTCAATTTGTTATCTGCTTGAATTACGTTCAAACTCCCTACCGCATACTGCAACAAGCCAGTACAACTGCTGGGTTATGTTCTCCCACTCCTTTTTTTTTCTTCTTTTTATTTTGAGAATATCCTTTCCTGAACGAAACATTAGAACGCGCACTTTGGTCGGAGCGTTGATTTATACCTTTATGCACTGAATTAGTCATGCCGCTATACGACATGTTAACTATCTGTTTCCATTCCCCTTTTTCCCCAAATAAAAAAATCACTAAAATTAATTTAGGCTAATGTACTTTAAGACATTAGTAATTTCAGAATAAATATGCACATATTCTTTATGAATACTGTTCTTCTTATTCGCCCTCGCGAGATTTTTACGGAACAATTTTGATTGCACTCATTGTCACGTATCCTTGTACGGACATATACGAAATAAAATGGACAGTGTCTCCCAATCTGTAGGAACAGTTTGCAGTATCTATATTTTTTTATTTTAAAATAATATAAAAGTATATGATTTGCAGCAATGTTAAGCTATCATAACTTACTGCCTAAATCAAGCAATAACTTCAATGCATAACATAGTTGTTCGGATGGTTTCTAACATACCTTATAACACAATACTGACTATATCATGCCAAAAAAAAATGAGAGATGTGTGCCTTTCACGAAGTCGCACTGAGACAGCAAAAATCTAGATGGCCTGGGCGAGTATCTAAGCCACAGTCCTTGGACTACAAGCCCATTGCTATACCAACTGTGTTTCCGTGACTCCCACCCATAACTTACCTCTCAGGTGTAATGAAAAAAAAAAATAAACTAACGAAAACGTCATTGTGAGTGATTAACACATACCGACCGGTCCATCTAAGTAAATTTTCATCTAAAACTATCTCTCTCAATCATATTCATGAAAGTTATTTTGATTATTGAAACACTCAAAAGTTACAGTTTCTCCAGACCTATTAATGTATCCTTATAACGTGTCCTTACCTTAAAAATTTACAGCATGTTTTTTTTTATTTTCTAACTTTGAGGTGTTTGTCTTTAGTTTTGTTATCATATCATTATATATGCATTTTATTCTTTTTAAGTTTAGTCAAATATTGTAGCGTTCTTAAAATTTCTAAATATTAGGTGCTATACAAAGTCTTCATTATTATTATTATTATTATTATTATTATTATTATTATTATTATTATTATTATTATTATTATTATTATTATTACTGACAAGTGTTCCTTTCTACATTGATGGATAGTTTTTATATATTGATTAACATTCATGTACATATTGACAAAAGGTTTTCATTCACGTTTCATACTCTTTGCCATTTTTCTATTCATACTCTAAGTGTCGTAATATATCGATCGTTACTTATATCAATCACAAACAGTTATATTGCTTCCCTCTAAATTGATTTTGTTGTTGTTCAGGGAGTGCCACGGATATACAACCTAATGATAAGATATTACGTACACGCACCATGAGAGGTGATGAGGCATCAACGTAAAAGGCGATCAACCTAACAACCAAACTATCCAGCAAAAGTATCTCACACAGTTTCTCTATCTCAGTTCTGAAGAACATTACACTGATTATGTCATTACGAGTCTGGTGTCAAAGACGGTTGTTTGAGTTATTTACAGACAATACATGTCGTAACCTAACTTGCAAAGAAAACAGAAAAAAAGAAAACAAAATTAGGGTAAAATATATCTCCAGAAAACGAAACTACTTGTAACGAGTATAATTAAGAACCTTGATCTGAAAGGCTCAGATATTGTTACTACTACTACTACTACTACTACTACTACTACTACTACTACTACTACTACTACCTATTGTTATTATCATTAAAAATAATAATAATAATAATAATAATAATAATAATAATAATAATAATAATAATAATAATAATAATAATATTATTATTATTATTATTATTATTATTATTATTATTGTTATTGAAAATATCAGATACACTGACATAACATTACACATTTTGATTCCCAAATAAAAACTAGTTCATTATCAAAATAATTTCGTCAGGCAAATGTAACGACCTACATGCTTGGTAGTCTACATCACGGGGAAACAAAATCTGCATACTAAACATCCTTGATCAATGAATTGGTTTTAACATTGCAAACTTTATTTATTATTTTGAGACCAATCGATAGATCACAAAAGTAAGAATTCCAGTTCTGCTTTGATTTTAATGAACCCCTCCAATCCACTTTACACAATATAACAGCCAGTCAATAGTAAAATATTCGGGTCTACAAACAATTTTCACAATCTCAGTCATTATTCTCATGAGCAGGTTGTGCTGTAATGACATCGTTCCTTATACAACAATGGGAAGGTGCTTGTATGTCGGCGGAGTAATTTACAAGACAAATAACATATTTTCTCGTCTCATATGCAATAAAGAACTCAACCCAAACTTCCTAAAATAATCGAGTCAGAAAGCTTCGGTCAATTCAAAATATAACAGCTAAGCATGAGACGTGGTAACCGAAAATATACTCTATCGATCCTTGTTTAGTACATAAGCAAAATGACCTAAATAAGACAAATAAGAGCAGCTGTCACATACTTGAAGTTGGATGGATCAATATGAGTGACTGACATTCACTTTTGCAAATTATGTGGATATATATATATATATATATATATATATATATATATATATATATATATATATATATATATATATATATATATATATATATATATATATATATATATATAAAGAATACAAATCATATGGCGAACAACCCTTTCAAGCGTACTGGATCCACCAAGGGATCACGTGTGTCAGGGATTAATTAAAATAGATGCAATAAACTGACGACGAACAGTACGATACTAGTAATTAACTAGCCTGAGCGCTTTCGACTCTTAATGAGTCTTTTTCAAAGGCAAATACAAAACATATATACGATAAACAAATAAACACAAAATCGTTGTGTTTGTAAACTTCTACATGGCTGTCTTCACATGTGCTAAAACTATAAATACAACCAGCTTGTATAGACTAGATGCGGAAACTGAAAACTTTGCATAATTCCCTAAAAGTCTACAAGCCACAGCGACATCTATTTTTACTTTTTGTACATATGTAACGCAGATTATATCCCGGATATTTGATTCTATACCGGTTATTCTTATAGTAAAAATTGAAGGATAATAAGAAGATTTAGAAAATGTTAAGTATTACTAGTGCATAGTTTTCATTTTCTAGTCTTCTTGGTTTAGACCGCTTGGTATCAATGTTCTAAGTCGGCGTATCCAGTATGATTCCTTTTCCTTCCTGGTTTTGGAACTCCAGCTGTGGTTGTTAGCAATAGCGATAAGTATTATATCACTGAAAGTGTGGCCAGGGGAGGAGAAGTGTTCTGCGACCGGGCTTCTGTACAGCTTTTTTGTCATCCAATCAGATCTATGAAGGTTTATCCTTTTGTGTAGCTTTTCAGTTTCTCCGACGTACTGAAGGCCACAAATCTTACATGTGATGAGATAAATCACATTCTCTGTTTTGCACGTTTTGCTTAAACCATGTATGTTTAGTTTTTCTTTAGTCACTGTGCTAGTGAATGTCTTGGTCTCTATCATATGTTGACAGGTTTTGCATCTTTTGTCGCCACAGGGTCCAGATTGACTAGGTTGGTTTTGACTAGCGATTGGCGTTAGCTTTGCCCTGACTAGGCTGTCCTTTAGGTTTTTTGGTCTCCGCTAAACTACTACAGGTTTATTCGGAAGTATTAGGTTTAGTATGTCTGACGATTGCACGGTTGGCCAGTGGTTTGCGATGATTTTACCTACTTTGAGATTGTCTGGGTGATAGGTCAGAATAAATGGTATCCTATCAACCTTTTCTTTCTTTCCATATCTGAGTAGGTCATCACGGTTTGTTTGTTTGTCCCTTTGGATTGCCTCCGCAATCAGGTCTTTGTCGTAGCCTCGGTAAATTAAATGTTTAGCCAGCTCTTCAGACCTTTCTAGGAATCTTTCATCGTCGGAGCAAATTCTGCGTATCCTCAGTGCCTGGCTATATGGAATGTACTTAATGCAGTGTTTTGGATGACAGCTCGTTGGGAGGAGATACTGGTGTTTGTCGGTTGGTTTCGAGTAGATGTCTGTGTGTAATTTGTTTTCCACCAGTCTGGTTGTTGTGTCCAGGAAAACATGGTTTGAGTTGGAAATTTCTGCCGTGAATTTTATTGAAGGATGGAAGTTGTTTGCCTTTGATATGAAGTCATCCAGACTTTCTCTTCCATACTGCCACTTCATTTCTATATCATCGATAAAGCGTACCCACTGGTATGGTGTACGCTCAACCGATGCTAAGAGCTGACCCTCAAGTTTTCCCATGAAAATGTTAGCATACGAAGGGGCCATTTTAGTACCCATTGCAGTTCCATTGATTTGTAGGTAGTTTCCTTCATTAAATTCAAAGTTGTTGAGTTTTAGGACAAGCTCCAGGAGTTGGATTAAGAAGTGTGTGGGTGGATTGTTTACAGTTCTTGTTTCCCATGCTTCGCTACATGCCTGAAACTCTTCGTTGTGCGGTATGTTGGTGTACAAAGATGTGACGTCTAAGGAAGCAAGTAATGTATCTGGCAGTAATGGTTCACTAGCAATTTAAATAAAGACGTTTCATCAACTTTAAGTTGAGGCATTTTAGGATGCCCTCTCCACCTTTAAATAGTGCAATTGGTTCTTGTTGATTGGGCGGAAAATTCAGTTGACATTTTGGTGTGATTTAAAAGGATGCGAGTTGTATTATTTTTGCAAAAAATTATTACCAGTGAACCCGATAAAGAAAACACTCGTGACTGAATAAGCAACATGTGGAAGTTTATCCTGACATTTTCTTTCTTATGCGGTCTAGTTATGGTTATCTATCGAGATTTGTAGTATTGTAATCTTTGTCTATTTATATCTTTATTTAAAAAAATGTTATTGATCAGAAACACCGAAGCATGTGTATGTATGTATGTATGTCTGTCTGTCTGTCTGTCTGTCTGTCTGTCTGTCTGTCTGTCTGTCTGGCTGTCTGTCTGTCTGTCTGTCATGCATGCATGCATGCATGCATGTATGTATGTATGTATGTATGTATGTATGTATGTATGTATGTATGTATGTATGTATGTATGTATGTATGTATGTATGTATGTATGTATGTATGTATGTATGTATGTATGTATGTATG
>JAEAOA010002242.1:152500-217500 GCA_016746295.1 Potamilus streckersoni
GATATAATTCCATTTATTCTGTCTTTTATACCTGTAAAATTAAATCATAAGAACTGACCAGTTAATTTTTATTTTAAGATCAGGAAATAAGAACCGAATTACCCCCTCCTACGTTACTTCTTGGTCTTAACTTGAATAATATGACAAGGTAAACCAACATGTATTTAAGTTTCCAAATATAACATTATTTAAATAAAATATAAAAACCAAACAAAACGAAAAGAGAAAGAACATAGCTTTTAGTATATGATTTCCCAGAATGTAATAAATTGTACTATTAATTTGTCACTTAAACTGGAAACTGTTTGCAGATATCCCGAATGAAGGTTATCCGGAATGAAGGTCATGTGTTTCCGTGTTAGCACCCATAGAAAATCACAGTTCTAAATCCAAATATTTTTACTTCAATGTCAACCTGTGAACTTAGAATATCACAGAAGTTCCACTTAATTTCGATGTCTTTATTAAAATATTAAAGTAAGTGAATAAATTCACGTATTCCAATAGATACCGACTGTTTATATTAAAGACATTTCACTCTATTCAGTCCAAAAACAAATAAAAATCTATTTTTTCTCAACGACTCTAAAAAAATTATCAAAGCTTGATGAATTGAATTCGTTGTACGCGTATTTTCATCATATTGTCTTAAATTATACATCAAATTAACATAATATGATTAATTGAAAGATCTTCGAACAAAATTAAATCGTATTAAATAGCTGAAAAGGTCATGCAATTACTTTCAAATACCATTAAACCAATCAACAATTTCGGTGTGCACGCAAGGTCTAACAGCGCAATCGGAAACATGGTTTAATGTGATGTTTCATTTTCCTCTATTCGAAATAAATCTTGGCGTGCTTGACCGACAGAGTTTATTACTTGACAAAGGAAACCAGCTTTGTCTCATCAGTGTGAATCATATGCCTATTGTATATGGTCTTTACTATAGTACTAGCAAGACAATGAATTCAAAGAATTAAAATAGTAACATCATAAACCCAAATTACTTAAAGCAAAACTATATTATAAACTAAACAGATAATACAGATAAGCATAACACCCTCAGACTCCTCCGCAGCTACGGAAACTTTATTAGGAAAATCCGATCATAGCAAAATTTGTACACCGTTTACTCGAGTAAATACTTCATGAATAATTATAACTGAAGCGCGCAGTGTAAAGTTTTGAATAATAATAATAATAATAATAATAATAATAATAATAATAATAATAATAATAATAATAATAATAATAATAATAATAATAATAATAATAATAATAATAATAATAATAATAATAATAATAATAATAATAATAATAATAATAATAATAATAATAATAATAATACACAAGGGGTGTCACTCTCAAACAAATTAAGCACCCATACTTTTAAGGACCTAAGTACAACAGTTGTAGTCAACTGAAAGGTTCTTACCCAAGCAGATACAACAACTAATTATCCTATACTCCCCTAATTAAGCTCAAATGTCACGCATGGGTAGTTGCTTTTTTATTACATTTATATGAGCTACCAATAAGCTCTTTCACGCCTAATATTAATGCCTTACGGCATGCAGATTGAAAGCCAAACTAAACCGTAAAATACAAAAAATTATTCCTATCCCAAAGTATAAAATTATAATATCCCGATAATTGTATATTATAATAGCCTCTGAGAATTATTTTTTTTAAAAAAAATAGTTAGGAAGGGCCCATTTTACGTAAGTAATCCGTGCTACCATGACGCCTATTGGATGCACTATGACGTTTGGTTTGGCTTCATACTAATCGACAAGGCAGCTGTTGGCTTCCGTTAGTCTCGAGAGACGATGGAAATGCGCCAATGAAAGGTGTCCTAGTTTGTAGCTGTGCAGCGTCTTCTGTGACTATAAAGTCCCACACGGGAGTGGCAATCCTTGCTGCAGTTGCTATATATAACACTTCAATTAATCATCTTGCAAAAAGTGTTTCCCACTTTTTGTTTTTCTGGTCTACCGTCATACAATATTGGTTACAACCTTTAAACGTGGAGCCATTAATTTAACTTAGAAAAAATACACTTTTCAGGATAAGGAGACACGCTAACATCAGCGTGGATCCTTTTCGTTTCAGAATTTTTTTTAAAAATGGTTGTTTGCAAGTAAACTATCGTATAAAGAAAGCAATTATTGTTGACTTGTATTTTATGCGAAGTTCACTATAATTATTTGAAATCGGAAATGTATATTTCACCAGACGTATCTCCTGCTACTCAAGTCCATTAGGTTTGCTGTATAATTACCAAAATCTTTTCAGAACAAGTTCTCGCGAAAAACACTATTTATCGAAGAAAAAGACAAACTTGATCTTTGACCGAGACACGGTCAGAGAGAGAGAGAGAGAGAGAGAGAGAGAGAGAGAGAGAGAGAGAGAGAGAGAGAGAGAGAGAGAGAGAGAGAGAGAGAGAGAGAGAGAGAGAGAGAGAGAGAGAGAGAGAGAGAGGATACAGTTTAATATCGCATATAATGCAGGACAATTTTGGAAGTTGCACATGTCATTAAAAGAAGTATTTTTTTTAGCAAGTTACGTCTTCAGATTTCATCATTGTTCTGTTTGGCCACTGGTCGCATTTACTCATAGTATTTTGTATCAAAAGCGTTTCTTGTTTGCATAACAAAATGTGATTTTTGATATATAACATATGCTGTGAGGCCATGGAGATATGTCTAATGTGCGTTAGTAAAAACATATTCAACTAAAGGAAAATTCTAACAGGTAAAACAGTTACATTTAGGACACCTGTATTATATTTTGAGAACATAATGTTTAATCGGCATTACATAATCAGTGTTGTATTTTCTTGAACCAAAATCATGTACATAAGATTTGACAATTGCGATAATGAGATAAAGGATAAAAACTGACGATTATGCTGTTGAAGATAGATAAATACTGAACCGATTCAAAGTGTATGTAAGGGTGCATAAAAATACTAAATAAAAGTGGTATTGTATAAAGAGGATAACTTACCTGATAATTCGAGTCTATCTAAGTATTATGTTACATCTATGTTACACTTTCACGGCGTTCCCCCTTGTCTCGACTTTGTGCCATAAATATTCAGTCCTATACACTATGCACACGAGCACTACGATTACTATAGAGAAGGGGTGAACAATACGTCGTTAGCGATTGAAGTGTCGATCGCGAAGATAGGGTGAGTAGATCGCGTAGCATTAAAAATATAGACGTCAGCCTATATCTGTTAGGCATTTTTGTGCCAGGTAGATCCTTTGGGCTTGGTCATTATATAAGTAGCTGGCATGCTGAAAAAGTGTGTGCACCACTGCTGTAGAGTATGTGCCGATATAACATACTTTCGCTGAATCACTGCGTTTACAATACCTACATTACTGTTTAATTGGGTGTGAGCACACATCAAACACGAGTGAGACTCATAAGTGCATTTAAACCGTTAAAATGTTTTTTTTTTCGGACCGATTATCTGTTAAATTGGTGGAAAACAATACAAAATCGAATTTCAAAAGTCTTTTTAAATTCGGCGAATCTCATAGTTTGTTATTCTATTTTCTTTTAAAATGCATACTTGCGTTATTAAGAAGCACAGAGAAAAACAACCCAGTGAGAGAAACAGTCAGATAGAATGACGGTGAGAAAGTAAACGATAGATATATGGTTCAAAACTGGGCATTTGAATTTTCATATTTCAAAACTGTACACAGTGGTACTTGCCAATGAGTAAATTTCAGAGGACAGTTCCAAATTTCATGCAATAAACCAAATCCTTTTAAACATATGCTTCAATTTTTATAAGTCTTTGGCATGATTCTGTTGGAATTTGAACCCGCAGATTCCGAGGCGGACGCTCTAAAAAAGTAACAGAAAAGATTGAAAAGCAACAAGCTTTGTAATATTCAACAAATAATCTATTTACTTAGAATACAAAGTGAAAGTAAGAGAAAGAACTTACGGTATTGTGAATTAAATCCCAAAATAATACTAGAATTACAGACACAGGTCCTAATAAGTTAAAGTTATGAATAAACTTTAGTATAAATTTAAGCTAACTCTAACGGTAAAGGTGTTGATGTACCTGTGGAGGCATCTATTGTATTGCTGAATCAATAGTCGTTTGTTGAAACGCAATAATATAATTCCAGGTTTGAATTCACTATAAATGACAGCGAATGTCTTTGTCCAAGAATATTATTTCTAATGAACACTCCGTATTTTCAGAGCAATTTCATATGATCAAATAAGTTGAAGAAATCAATTCAAACCCATAAGAAGTACTGGACACAATAATAATACAAATTTATTTTGCTAGATCTTAAAAGCGAATGAATAATCTCTCCAATAAAAAAATACTATTAAAAATACCAACTAATGAAAAATAACCTTATATAAAATTCTTAATGTTTACAAAATAAAATGTTAGTCAATATTAAAAAGTCTGTTAAAAAAATTAAAAGGTTGCTATTGGAGGGGTAGTACCTTTGGTAAGGGTAGTTATCGTCCTTCTGTAGGGGTAGCTAGCCCATCTTTGGTCTCCACCTGGCGCTTAGCTCTTAACTATAATATGCGCAGCGGCTGCACCAAGGGCAACGGCTTCGACTGGTCGACTAAAGCAGGTTGAGGGTAGTCTAAGGGTATCAAACCCTCGGTGAGTCATCCATAGCTTGCGAAGACTGAACCCGACGGACTGCACCGAGGAACTATCAGTTGGTCAACGGGCAGGAAAACGGAACCAGTATGGCAAGATGTGAAGGACACCTTAGTAATCCACTGCATCCAGTCTATATTCAAGCCGCCTAGACTACGTCTCTCCACTGGACGCAGAGGAGCCTGGACATGAGAGTGAGGCTGGTATAGTGCAACTCTTCCTCACTTTAATCCAATTCACGCTGTTGGTGTAATAGCGGATTTTCTCGCAAGCGACTCATGCCATAGGGTCGTCTTCTATTGAACTTCATGAAAAAAAAAATGGATTTCGGCAGCCGTCTGAGCGACTAAGCAGACCTTTTCAAGATATCGCTGCTTACCTCTGTAGCCTGAGAAAGGGGTTAGAAAAGCATCTCTAAAACAATGTCTGATTCTACTGCCCGTACCAATTTAACGCGGTTAGAGGAAATTCCATTATTGCCGTCGAAACACGAAGTTCTACCAGAATCTGGAAGCTCTGATGATTTTAATACAATATTTAGATAAAACCTATAATTCTTGGTGAGAGTAACGCCCGAATTGGCGCAGATTATATTTCGTGGAAGGGTGATATTGATAGACATGGCATCGGCAAATGCAACAACATTGAACAGCTGTTCTTAAGGATGTGAGCAACATATGATATCATGATCATAAACACCATCTTCCGTCTGCCCAACCGTAACAAAACAACATCGATGTACCCACGGTCTAAGTATTGACCGACTACATTTTAGTCCGTAGGAGTGACAGGCAGGATATCAGTGGGACCAGAGGAATGTGTGGTGCTGACTGCCCACAGGCTACTGATATTCAAGATGAATCTTAGAAATCATCAACCTCCCAGACGCCCACAGGTAACGAAAGTCCCAAAAGCCTCAATGTCTCCAGACCGAAAGACATCAACGCTGAGCAAACTGACCAGCCATCTAGAAACTACAGACTCTGATACCAGTGACACAGAGCAATGTTGGGCAGCCTTCACACAGCGGATGTACTCTACTGCAGCTGAATTTTTGGCGTCACTGCGCGAAAGCACCAATAATGGTTTTACGAGAACTGTGAAGAAATGTAGTCCCTGCTAGAGGAGAAGCACGGTCTCCACCGTGTGATTAATGATTGCTCCTATATTTTGGAGTTCTTAACACCACCAACCAACATAAAACTCCTCATAAATGCGCCTGCGTGTTGAAGGACCCGTATGTGTAAAATGCAAAGCCTGTATTGGACGTAATCTCTTCTGGTACACTGAACTAATAATACTTATAGCTGTCCGTGTCACAAAATTCGATTTAAACACATGAAAATCTTTGACTTAAAGTCTTGCTTAATGAATAGCATTGATAAATTATATTTTTTACAAGTGGTCATGATTGTTCTATATTTCTATTGTTCGATTAATTATCATTTTCAATATTAGAATATAGCTCAAGATTACAACATATATATATATATATATATATATATATATATATATATATATATATATATATATGTGTGTGTGTATATATATGTGTATATATATATATATATATATATATATATATATATATATATATATATATATATATATATATATATATATATATATATATATATATATATATATATATATATATATATATATATATATATATGCTTCGTATTTTAAATGTTAACGGATAAAAGCAATATGAGCTGTGTGGCCAGAGACAACCTCGTTTGTTATATATCAGAACGAAATATCCCAAGGAAAGAAGCATTTACTTTTGATGCCACAATTGAATTTATGTTCAATTTGCCTCCGCAGATATGTATAAAGCAATTTTGAACCCAAGGCGCAAATACATCTAACTGTGCCTTAATAAAGTCTCGACACTTCACCACGGAAACAATAACTAATTTGAGCACTATTATCGAAATTCCAAAGAAAACATTCATTGCAAACGCTCTCTCTCTCTCTCTCTCTCTCTCTCTCTCTCTCTCTCTCTCTCTCTCTCTCTCTCTCTCTCTCTCTCTCTCTCTCTCTCTGTATAAATAAACATTCTCACACACACTCACACACACGTATGTATGTATGTATGTATGTATGTATGTATGTATGTATGTATGTATGTATGTATGTATGTATGTATGTATGTATGTATGTATGTATGTATGTATGTATGTATGTATGTATGTATGTATGTATGTATGTATGTATGTATGTATGTATGTACAGAGAGAGAGAGAGAGAGAGAGAGAGAGAGAGAGAGAGAGAGAGAGAGAGAGAGAGAGAGAGAGAGAGAGAGAGAGAGAGAGAGAGGAGATTAGTTAAGTCAGATTCATATTCTACTGGTGTAGTTAGAAATTCAAATTCTTTGTCCACCATGCGGGAATAAATCACTGCCATCTGCAAGTAGTTATGACAGCTTCAGTTTACGTTATACTTTGATCAAATTTGCTACTCTATCACATCTATATTCTTCATCAAACTCACTCCCTTCTCTACAGTTAATAAGGAAGTTGTTTTAAATTACCGAAGAACTTTAGTCAGAAAAGCGTCTTTGCCTCTATTTCGGTACCCAATGCCTTTAACATCCACATTCACTATAGCCATGGAATAAATCTAACTGAATTTTCTCCTGACGAGTCTCCTCTGCATTTCCAAAAGGTAAATAATTATTGTTTGTTGTCAAAACATCATCAACACATATCACCTCACAAAGTGTATGAGAGGGTGAATGTTAGAAAGTGGGTGCAAAAACATACATTATCAGAAAAAGTAAAACGATTGTAGCAGACATTTTTTGAGCGAGAGTACAACAGTCAGATAGAGAAAATGTGGGGCATGATCCTTTCACAGACAAAAAGATGTAAGAGAAAAAAGAGAATAAAGGGTAATGAATAAAAATTTTGGAAGACAAAGATCTTACCGTATTCAACAATGTTAGGAGATGTGACCCTTTTCAAACAGCCGTCCATATCATTCCATTTTACTTGTCGATTCGTTTACAGAATGATTTCCTTATACAAAAGTAATGAAAAACAATTGTAACTGCCCTTCAGTTTCACGATCCATGCTATCAATAGTAGACCTAGTGTCTTAAACAACAACGATGTAGAGCAGAAATAATAATGCGTAAAACCTTACCAGTTTGTAACCAAATGTCCCAGGAAGGAATTTATGGAAGCCTATCATGCGTTACTGTTGACCTTTCAGATTACATTCTCTGCTAATCTCACGAGATCGTATCATCATCAATGTGCCATAAAGCTAATCGATTGACTTCTATCTGAGGTTCGACCTTTCTAGTCAATACAGTTTTGTGTTGTGGCCAATTCTCAAATGAATCTAGCCAAATAGCACACAACTTGCTACGTTGAAAAGGCATTTGTTTAAATGACATTTCTCAATGCATTGTATAATAGTACGTGAGTTAAGAAAGAAAGACAGCTGGTGCGAAGCATTAGAAGATGGTTTTGTTTCGTGACTTAACGATATCATAATGAAAACGTTAAGAAAATAGATAATCTAATAACTTACAGAATGATTCAGCTAAATATTGAATCTACATTTCCATCAACATTCACTCTCAAAATTTATTTTTGTCTTCTTGTTTCAGGTTTTTTTTTTGTTAATAACATACAGTTTACCTATCACATATTTAAAAAGCCAAAACAAGCAACCACAAACTACAATGTCGACAATTAACAACAGTAGACCCTATTAGTTGCAGACAAATATGAAACATATAAACGACGTCCATGTTAACTTTGCCTGACTTTAATGTAATGGTTCCATAAGTTGTGTTTTATTGCCTTTATCCTCAATATAGTTTGTGGTTTTTTTTTTGTCTGGGCCTCAATCAGAGGTTGGGAAGAAGTGCCTTAATTGTGAAACGGGAAATGAATTTGGAGTCCAAGAGGTAACAACACCGTGTTAGCTCTGTAAGTAGTTACAGCTGACGAACGTGGTGACAAATTTTGATATTTTAATGAATTGCTGTGGAAATTCATCATCATATATAAAATCTTTTTCAGTGAGATAATTTAGTATAGGCAGTACATTGTAACACTATGGCCACCAGCATCATACTGGCTACAATGAAAATTAACACTGCTATCAACATCCTTGTTGCATGACACTTTGGCAACATAATTGCACTTGGAGAATAAGAGAAATTTAACATTAGCACGTACGTTTAGCATACTATGTCTTTTTGGCGACAAGGAGAAAAAATGTCCACAGTTCATTATGATAAATGGAAATAATTTAAAATTTTCATAGAGAGGCGCGGACTGAATTGGCCTTTGTGTAAGACATCATCTCTTTCATCCGACACAGCTGGTGTTTTTTTCTGCAACAATGCCATATCACTGCCCATTTTCCCATTCACAATATTTTTTCATACCCGTTTCCTCGTGGCAATATATAAGATCGACAATAATAAATTGATTGACTAAGTTGTAGAGCTAACACTTGTGATGTATGGGGCCATTCAGCCATGTACATCACTTTGTTGTGTTGGAAGGGAACCACCACTTGCAACAGATTTTACGCCAAATCTGCGTATAATAAAGCAATCATTGCGTGACTTTAAAGGTTAACTAATTGATTTCTTGTTGGGTTTGAATATAACCACATCCCGACGAACTAGCCCTACCTGGCGGTACTGAACGTTCGTCTGGGATATAAAAAATATATACTGGATGTTACTTAATTAGTCCTCTCATGTGAGACATAGCCATACACCTGGGACTATATCATTTTGTGTCTGTCTCACGCTACAGTAATTGAAGTGTCTAGAAAAGGCAAAGAAAGCAATTAATAAGAAGAAGGTAACGTAAGCTGAAGAAGGTAACGTCAACCGGAACTGTTGGAGATGCCTGCAAACATATATTTAGTAAAATTCAGCCCAGTCATATAATAGGGGCAATCACTGTTGCCAGTTGTGTGTAAGCTAAGTATTGTAACTGACATATCGCCACTTGTCAGTCATGCTGACCAATTAACACATCAGCTAGTGTAAATTGGACACTTTCAAGCATTATTTACATCCGCCAACAGGCTGAGGTGGTAATAATGAACAGATATCAATTGACAATATTTTTGCAGTGATATGTTAATTTCTCGCAAGGGTAAAAAGAAGGCAGTGGGAGGCTTGCAATTCTGATTGACGATATCAAGATCGACTAAAAAGGGGAATTAGATTATTCCTTTCTTGAAACATAGACGGGAAACGTTCATGAATAAAGACGTTTTTGTGGTCGCGATCAGCTGAATATGGAAACAATTTATGGCAAAATGTATGTACAAAAGCATATCCTGTCGATGGCTTGTTAGAAATAAAATACAAATGGTTGAAATTCACACCTTAATGTTGGCTTCCTTGAAACAATGGTTCATCATCTCGATTTTTCAGTTACTTGAGTGACTATTTACTTTCTAATTGGACTGAAGGAGAGTTGGGGATGCAAATGTGTAACAATAAAAAAATGCAAAAACAATTGCTTCAAATAATTATATTTGGATATATTAGGCATGCATTAGTATGTTTACATCAACAAACATCATTAATCAAAATGGTATTTCAATGATGTTTGTGCAGGTTATTTCTGACCACTATGACAACAGACAGTATAATATACAACCACAAAACAACGCCAGTATCTCTGACGTTCTTGTGTGGCCGTTTATTCATAATGTCAAGCCATATTCAACTTAGGATTCGTAGCAAATCAGTCAATGCTGCAAGATGGAAGTAGGAGATTTTAATGTGCAATTCTACTGTCACATATCTTTTGATTTTTAAAAATGTCCGAAAGGATAATTTTGGAGCCAAATATAAAGATGTACTTGTAAGAAAGGCTACTGATGATGACGCCATATCTGTAAAACTGGCAAATGTATACTTAAAAAACTTTCATTGTAGATGCTAACAATGATACCATTGACCGAAGAACAATGGATGCTTTCTTTTATAGACTCAGGTGGTAAATCAACATTATCTTGTTTGACGATGACCACAAATAGTGTTCAAAGTAAGAATAATGGTTTATTCACATAGCAAGAGCTTCACAGCAAGGTGTCTCTATACTGTAACATATATTCTTTGATTTCCAAGATACTGGATACTGCTAGAACAATGCCATTTGACAAGCTTGTTTTTACTGAAGTTTGACTGAGATAAAAGGCATCAAAAACCTGCTAGGACATACTATTGAATTTTGATAATAATCATGATGTACGTGCACATCACCGTTTGATGAGATTCATGGGACGTGATCAAAATGTTGATTCTGGTCTGCAAATATAACAAATAGATTTTACAACGCTGAATAGCATTCTTGGAACACATGGACAACTTGTCGTTGATATTCACTTTCAAGAGCTTGAGGTAAGAATAGCTATTGCTAATTACAGATCATTCGCTGCTATGCTATCAGACAGAACAATGCTGCATGAAGATATTGGTGGACGAATGAGTGTTATTGATCCCCAAGCGGTAAATATGTAAATGGATCGTCTGAATCCTGGTCAGATTAAAATGATAAAATTAGCATTGTTACTGGATTCAGGAAAAATTTGCTGAAATCACAGATTGTAAGCGATCCGAAGGATCCAAATCAACTAGATCTAACAGGGCCTCAACTCAGACACATTTTCAATGACGATCAAAAACCGGTGATGGGTTAGATTCTTCTGTATGTGTCATTAAAGACATTGCCAAAACGGGTGGTATATTTCAACTTCTTGCAGCTATACCAGTGTTGATTGCAGATTCACTTGGTGCTGTTGGAACTGCCACTTGGATGGCATTACAGAAAGTAGCAGGTCATGGACTAAATAATTCCAAAAAATGGACTTACAAAAATGAAAGGAGTCTAAAACTGTCAGGAACTCCTCATTTATGGTACAGTCGAGGTTTGAGACTGCCCGGAAACACATTGCTAGTCGCAATTTCACGTCCAATTGTGATTTACGTGATACAGCTAAGAAATTAAACTTCGAAATTATCAGAGTTGTTTATATGCGTGATCAATTAAAAAAAACCGTTTTAGATCTTTATTTATGTTATTCACTGTATTGATACGGGAATGCTCCATGTGGGAGTGGTCATTTTTATTCCTATGGGTTGACGTCACCAATATAGATTTTGTAATATATCAGCGAACTGTAAAGTATTCCGATCTGGTATTCAACATTATCAACACAGAGAATAACTTATCCGCCAACAATGTACTCTCTTTGGTCGACGCTGTGTCAACATCGTGAGGGGCACCAGCTCAAAAAGTCGTGCACGACTGTACCACCAGCCAACATCGTCATGTAACATTTTACAAAGGTCATATTATAATATTCAATGAGAGATGTTTACGGAATACCTGCTCTTTGTCTTACTCAGGGTAACTCCAAGGTGAATTATCCAATTGTGTAACCATTGTTAAGGTTAAAGATGCACTCACTAATATTTGAGTCTCGCAGATGTGGATCAAAATAAAGTTGTTGTTTTTCAGGATCGGCAAGGACGGTTAAAGACAAGTAATATCTTGTTGACATAAATATGTCTGCGAGTTCCAGATGCGACCGTAACTGTAAACTTAAAAACTCGAAAAGAATCTTTGGGTAAAACACTCCAAAAATAACCCGTTATGGATAGCAATAGCAGTTAACCATGGCTAGTGCTTTTTCTGTAAATAATATTAAAACCGCTCCAGATGGTAAAGTTATCCTCCATGAAATGTGGTGGGAATATGGCACACCCAAAATGCCATAAATTGTCAATGATATCAAATTTACATATGATGCTATATATTACGAACACAAGCGATATCGAGACAAATTACTCCAGGTATTTTCTGTATATCATTCACAAGATCAAAGGAGTAAATCATCAAACAAATATAACTTCTCAACCAAATTACATCTGCTCTCAAAACGTTTAATCAAAATCTTATTGTTACGGTGATTGAAGGCAGAGATGAATATTATACGAACGGAACGAGATACTCAGTTAAACGGTTTATTCATAGGCAAATATTCAATCACTGAGGCAGATATGCCAACGTTTAAACTTCTTCCGACGAGATGAAGTAATTGCTAGTGATATGATCGATGAATATGTTCCAGATATACTAGAATCATGGAGCAAAATATCCTTTGAGTATTCTATCACTTAACAATATCCAGATGTATAGTTATATATCACAAGTTATTGTGAATATTGCAAAATCGATTACAGTGAATCTGGTATGTGATGCTACTGATTGTATTTATCAAGCAGATCTTAAAAGATCCAGGTAGACAACGTCTGCTTTTTAATACAGTGATATATCATATATCTATTCCCTGATAAATTTCCGTATGGATTTTTTTTGTTTTCAGTACTTATTGATGCAATTTATCTGAGATAATATAAGCAGTTTTTATCACTGATATATTTATATAGTTGATTTGAGATATTATAATCAGTTTTTATATTTCAGACTTACTGACCGGACAGACACCATCCTTATCTTTGACGATAAATTTGTATGCAAAATCCTAACAATAGTCTGGGATGCATTTCTGGTGTAAGTTATCAGGAGTCAAAGCTAAGGAGAGTTAAATAAAATACCACCTGATACCTATAACGGACTAAGGTTTTATTGGGTCCATAGACCATTTCAATGATATGAAATAATAAATCATATGTGTGCTGTATTATATAATGTACCGACACACGAGAGTTTTTGTGTACACAAAAGAGGTACTCATAAATGCCATTACAACAGGTTTGACATCTCCCCACACATACAATGTTAATGGTAATGTGGTTAGTAATGAATATGGCGATGACAAAAAGCTGTCAACGGTTAAATCAGTTGCAACGAGAACATATTAGTACAGCTGTGTGTGATAAGGATCACATTCTGAATGACGTACATTCTTACTTAAACAATCATACTTAGATGAAATACATTACAGATTCTTCGAAACTTAAAACTATTCAACAAAAATAAAGATTTTCTGACAAAAATGTAGACGCGCTTGACACAAACCGTACGCAATTATTAACCGGTGACGTCTTCCAGTTTCCCAACTTTCACTTTCACAATTCGATTCTTTACAATTCGATGGTTTACAATTCGACTGATTACAATCAGGCATACTTTTTTTTACACACGTACACTCTAAATTTGTTTATCATAGACTCACAAAAACCAAGAATTCAAAAATATCTCACTTATATTACATAAAATGGGGCGTAGTTTATTTTTTATCCTTATCTGTTGTTCTCTTTTCTCTGACTATTGTACTTTGCAAACTGGGGGAAAACAGCAAACAATGATTTCACCTACAAGTGGTGGTCATTATAAAATAAAAGCGACGTTACGGTTTAATCTCTCCACAAGTGGATAAAGCTTTACTTAACAGAGTTATTTACCTTAGCAAAACTCGGTGTTTTCCTGTCTTAATTTATAAAACCTTCGACAAAATACCTAAGCTGAAAGCAACGAATAATACGTAAGTATTTTTTCTACTGAGATCGTACTCGTACATGTTTATTCAGAAAAGTTTTCCTGTTCTACTGCATCGTACACTTCAGGCGTATGTTCCTGTTATACTTCATCATAAAATTCATATTGTTACTTAATTATTATACTTTGTTTTCCGTTGATCATGCTGACTTGGCTATGTTATATGCGACATGTTGTACCGAAGTTGGGAAAATGCAGAAATATTTTGCACCTGGATATATCGACTTAAATTATATTTCTTCCCATGTCTCTCTATTTACAGATATCACTGGTTTTTGAGATTGATCATACATCCCAGTATCTCCCAGTTTACAATTCTGACTGTTTGATAGCCTGAAGATTATTTAGTGAATTATTACGATTTTAGCCGTTAATGTGATTAAGCACACAATCATCGCTGATCAGACCATAAAAGACACTCATACACTAATCTGTAATAGAGATACATTTTCCCCCAACATTGAAGATTAGATAAATACCATTACTAATATAACCGACTGGTACAAGATGCTTCATAGTTCTTCATCATGGGATGCTTTACAAATAATTCATCGGCATTATTTTCTTGTTCCATTTATATAGTAAATACAATTTTTCTAAATTATTATTTCATTACTAGAAAACAATATATAGAAGCCTGGTAGTGTGTAGCTAGATTATCCTCAGCAGATCTTATTGGAGATCAACTGTTGAATCTGACGGCATTTATATACTCATAAAACCATATCAATGAAATATCTTTTCAGGCCACATTTTACGTATAACTGCGTTCCCCATGATTTCCTTGCTACATTTCAAACACGGCTTAAGTTTTTGATTTTCTATCTGCACACTCTTATTGTGGTATCCACATAATTAATTTACACATGCTTTATTACAAGGAGTTGCAGATCCAATCATCGACCACATGCAACTATTCTTTGGTTTAATTACAAGATGAAGGATTTTATTTGATAATCTGCAATAAAGCTTTCTCAGGCTGGCTTTGATCTTGACAGAATAACCACTGACATACCAATGCGAGCTCTGATTGATATTGATTGAGTAATAAATTTCAATCAATCATACCCGTGCAGCCAAGAGAGAATTTCGCAACGATATTGCGGCTTATGTGAGGTAACATTCAGAATAAGGCAAGAGGATAACCTCCAGATTACTCCTACAATGATGGACCAAAGAGCAAAACATTCATCAATTATCTTGATGTCAAACAAAGATACCTTTTTAAAATAAAATGCATCGTAGTCACCGCCGTGCTAGATGCCGCCAAATAAACATGGATTACCCCTGACAAACGTGAATTTATTCGAGAATCACGCCACGATGGGGATGTCGTCACGTTAAGTAAAATTTCCAAACCAGGATTACCGATGGCTATCGACAAACCATATAATGATCGAGAATACCATATGACATATGTTGTTTATGCGATATATCTGCTGAATGACAAGCCAAGCGTTGATGATTTTCGAGAAATGAAAATATCGACTTGAATTAGTTTGCTGAAAGAGCTATAGAACAATTTTCAAACGCGAAACGTGGAAATGGTTTAAAGGATATGAGGAGAAAAACGATTAATAAATGGGCGGAGCGCGTTAAAGAAAATCGAGCTTCGATCCAAAACTTTGCTGAGCTAAAAATAAAATTAAAATTCGCAACAATGATGTAAAGATACTAATCGACGAGATTTTGTACGAATCGAAATATAGATCAAGAGGAGTTTCAATAGAGATCGTTGATCATAACGCTCACGCTTTGAAGTTGGACATGACATTTTTTTCAAGAACTCGAACTGTTGAATTTTATGACGTTGATCTCTTCTATTTTATTAGAAATATCAGTAAGTCCGACTTTGTATCCGCGTGGTTGTTTCAAAATTAAAAATGTGAAAATTATGATCTGTTTGTATCAACTAATATAGATATTTTTCGTACAGAACCTCTTCCTGGCGAGATGGTGAAGATTTTGTTGAAATAAACGAACGATCCTGCTGTTTCTGAACGTTTACTCAGTACTCAGATTAACGTACATTGTATATATAAAGAACACCAAGAAATATGGCGACTGACAGTCCTTTATTGTATGTAGGATGCAACACAACAATAGATCACGTTTGTCAGGGATTTTTTTAAGATAAATGCAACAAACTAACAACAAGCACTGCAAAACTTGTATCTAACTTGCACGAGCGCTTTAAACTCTTAATGCGTCTTTTGCAAGGTCACAGACAAATAATGGACATGACAAGCAAATAAAACAGAAAAAAACTGTAGAGTTTGCTAACCTGTACATGGCTAATTGTGCAAGAAATAAGCCTTTAAATTTATTATAGTTCAACTTGTTTATTTCAGCTTCTTGCGGATACTGGAAATATGTATATTAACCTAGACATCAATTAGGCATAATGATATTTGTTATTATATGCATATTTATTTAAGCACATTTTAAATCCCATATATTCATTGTTATGTACGTAATTGTATGCTATTAATCAAATTTAGAGAATTATATAATAGAAAATATGTCAGCTCCAAAATATATTTTTTTTGTATGATAGTCTTTTTCCAGTGTTCTTGGTTGAATCATCTTGGTTTCAATGTTCTAAAACAGCGTATCCAGTAAGATTCCTTTTCTTTCGTGTTTTCAGAACTCCACTTGAGTTGTGAACATTTGCAATAAGTGTAATATCACTGAAAGTGTTTTCATGGGAAGGGAAGAGTTTTGCGACTGGGTTTCTGTACAGCGTCTTTTTCATCCCTTCATCTCTGTGAAGGTTATTCCTTTTGTGTAGCTTTTCAGTTTCTCCAACATACTGAAGGCTACAAATTTTACATGTCATGAGATAAATTATATTCTCTGTTTTGCACTTTTTGTTTGGACCATGTATGTTTAGGTTTCCTCTAGTGACCGTGCTAGAAAGTGCCCTGGTTTCTATCAAACGTTGACAGGTCTTGCATTTTTTATCGCTACAGGGGCCGGAATTGACTAGGGTGGTCTTGATTAGTGATTGGCGTTAGCTTCGCCCTGACTAAGATGTCCTTAACGTTTCTTTGGTGTCCGGTAGGGTACTACATGTTTGTTAAGAAGGATTAACTTTAGTGTGACCGACGATTCCACGATGGGCCAGCGTTTCTGCAGGTTTAATTATGATGTATATTCTGCTTTCCTGTAAGGGTATGGCATCTGTTTCTTCTTTTGTCAAATTAGAATATTTGTTAATATGGGTCATGTGTCCGGACGTTCTAAAAAGCTTCTAGATTTGGAATTGGACTCTTTGGTTGGTCCAATCACTTTTCTTTCTAAAAAAAGGGTTGGTCGTATTTTCCTCTGATTAATTTGAATGCTACAATGAAAATGGACATTGAGTCTTAGTCGACGACTATACTCTTCGGTGTCCTTTCTTAGCTTCCTTCTGTCGCATGTCTCTGGACGGGGACATAAACTCATATCCTTCGATGAAAGTTTTATTTCTGTCTCTGTAACTTCTGACATTGAAATATTGGCAATTGTATTGGTTACGGTTGAATTATTGTTTGCTAAGGCAATTGTATTGGTTACGGTTGAATTATTGTTTGCTATGGTGTGCTTATGATCCTTCATTTTTTGCTATTTTTCTTCCTATGTTTGTTTTCGGAAGAAATTTCGTCAATTGTTGTTTCTTCACAACAGATATTTGATTTTAGATCATGACTTCTAAGTTTTCTTTCTCTGACGTTACATAGTTTTGCAGAGAGTCTTTGTTGATCCTTATTTAATTTAGAATAAATATTTTGCTCTTGTTCGCATGCGGAAACTGAATTCAGTTGCTGTTTTATTTCTTCGATGGTTGCAGATTTGAGTAGATAAGTTTTACCCAAATAGGGATGTAAGCTATATAGACGAATCGTGGGTTTTTTTTATTCCATCTTTTGTTGAATCTGTTTGAACTATTGTAAATAGTTTGCCGTTTGACATTACAGTTACCTCCAGTGACTCTTTTGGTTCGAGACCAAGATTGCATCAAAACCTCATTTTTTGTTTCAGGGGCGGTAACTTGAGCAGACCTAATGATCACATGATTCCAATTGAAACGACTTATAGTTTTAATGCTTACTGTTACTTTATGATGCAGTATTTTGTTGTATATACTAAGTGCTTCATAATCGTTAGTAAAATAATTTAGCTTTGCTGGTCTTTCACTAGAAGAGATTATGTGATGATCTTTTGTTTGTCCTTGGATGCCCAGCTTCTGAAGAATATTAGTAAATTTCTTTTAATTATTGCCACCTACACAACAATAATGTGGTAGATTACCATGTAAAATACATTAATCCAAAGATCGTTCAGGTCCTAAAAGGAAATGCTCCCATATACTTCCATTATGACTACCATGGCTAACGCCTGGACAAATCTTGTTACTGCATCTATTCCAGAACAGTTACTCAAATCCACATCAGGTATCCACTGAAAGATGTCTTAAAATATTTCATTGGTTATAAATGAAAATTGGGCTCTAGTACATCCAGCATGGATTCCATGACATCCAGCATGAAAAATGTTGTTATCGCTACACTTACTAAATGGAAAGACATAAGGGGTTCTCATTATTAGACATCTTACAGTGCTTAGTTGATCCTGAATGAAGTGGCAATAGGACATCTAATATGGACATCCTGCTTCCCATATTGAATAAATAATGTGTTGTCAATGCTCAAAATAAAACTTGTGATATCTAGTTGGCCCTGAATAAAAATTATGCTAATCTTATGTCCATTATCTTTAAAATCTTGTTATTAATGAAGAATATCGAAAATCTTTTCAGTGCATAATAGTTACTAGTAAAAGCCAAACAGTTTCATCCTGGATTCCTTACAATATTATTTGGCCATGTACTTTTGATTTTATTGCATTAATGTATTAGCTAAATTCAAATAATGAAAATTTGTCATCCAATAATTAGTGTAAAAGATAAAAGGATACCAATGACCTTTACTTCTACATGCTTGTATTTCTTGTATCTTATAATCATTTTTCTCTTGGACAACATAACAATCTGGTGACTAGGAAAAGACATAAAATATAATATAAAGGGTTCACAGTTTTACATTTCAACTTTTGTTTCATTCTTAATAACCTGTGGTTCCTCCTTGATAATTCAGTGTATTCTAATATTTTGAATGATGGTTTCTTTAAATGTGTGCATTTTAAGACTGGCTTTTGTGTTTTCAGAATACATTTATAGTTTGGAATGAGCCTACAGTTATTTATGACTGTTGCTTTGTATTTATATTTATCTAAGACTGCCAGATGCATTTACCCTAGTATCCAAATCAATTAATAGTTCGATATATTTATTTTTCTGACACTTTATCAAGGATTTACAAACTTCAATTTTATTAAATCCGACTGGCTATAAATGGTTTCTGGTTTTTTTAAATGTTTCCTTGCTGTTTTCAGTTTTATTTCCATTGACATTATTATATTGAAATGTTGTCATTGTGCTATTACTTTCATCCTAAATGCTTGTATAAAAATATCACATTTGATGAATAATACTTCTTATAGGGCCATTGGGTGATATATGCTGCATGAATGTAAGCATCGTTGATCTCAAGACTCATTCGAATTTGTACTTTTTATACACATTTCAATGAAGTTATGCCGTATTCTAGATTTCAGAGAATTGTTTTATTTATTATTTTAGATTTTGTATTATTCTTACACTGTTATCCAATTTTTAATTAATTAGGTGGAGGTTTACATATACTTATTGTCTGTTATGCTTCAAGTAGCAGTTGAAAACGTAACAAAAACTAAAGAAATCAAAGAATTCGTCAATAATTTGCAGTTGCCCATTGTAAGTTCTATGCTTGTTAACTTTTTTCATGTACAAGTTTGTTCTCATAACATTCTTAAACTAGTGGGTAGTTTGCAATGGAACTTTGCATACAAATCCCTCGAAAAATCTAGTAGCTCCAAAATGTAACTGTAACTATACGAAAGTTTGCACATATATCCATTTCCTTGTACAAATTATCATTACATTCCTCAGCTACTGGGTAGATTGCAATGTAACTTTGCATACACAACAATCTAATGGCCTAGTTAGTCCTAAAAGGAACTTTGCACACACAACCATCCATAAGCCTAGTGGGTCTGAAATGGAACTTTGCAAAAACATCAATCCCAAGATCTAGTTGTACACACATCCATTCAAAGGCCTAGTTGGTCCTAAATGCAACTTTGCACACATATCCATTGGAAAACCTAATTGGTCCTCAATAGAACTTGTACACACATCCATATTTTTAAAGGACTAGTTGGGCTTGAGTGGACTTTTACATACACATGCAATCTAATGCCTATTTTGTCCTAAATGGAACTAACACACACCTGTTGATAGACCTAGTATGTCTTGAATGGAACTTTGCAAATACATGCAAAGGCCTAGTTGGTCCTTACATCGTAAGGCTTTGTTAATCCTAAATGGAACCTTCAGTATGCATCCATTCAAAAGTTTAGTTGGTCCTCAATGGAAATTTGCACACACCATCCATCCAAGGGCTAGTTGGTCCTTCCTTCCAAGTACCTATTTGTTCCAAAATGAACTTGCATGCCCATCAATTTAAAGGCCTAGTTGGTCTTGAATGTAATTTTGCACTCATATACATTCAAAGGGCAAGTTGATCCTTCCATCCAATGACCTAGTTTTTTCAATGTAACTTTGAACACACATCCATCGAAACGGATAATTGGTCCTCAATGGAATTTGCACACACATCCATGCAAAGGCCTGGCTGGTCCTAAATGGAACTTGCACAAACATCTGTTAAAAGATCTAGTTAGTCTTGAATGAGATTTGCGCACATGTATTCAAAGGCCTAATTTTCCTTAATTGAACATCACACACAGATCCATCTAAAGGTTTAGTTGGTAATGAAATGAATTTTGCACACACATCCACCTAACTGTCTAGTTTGTCCTCAATCCAATTTGTAGTTGGCCTAAAAAGGAACTTTTCACATGCATCAATTAAAAAGTCTGTTTGGTACTAAGTGGAACATTGCAGGTATCCATTCAAAAGACCCGTTTGTCTTGAATGGAACTTGGCACAAAAAACATTCTAAGGCCTATCTTGTCCTCAATGGAACGTTGCACATACATCCATCCAAAAGTCCAATTGGTCTGAAAGTGTAACTTGCACATGCATGCATCTAAAGGCCTAGATAGTCCTAAATGTTACTTTGCACACTATAACATGATAATGAAGTTGGGTTTTGAGAATAACAACAAAACACTGTTGATGGTAATGCAAATACAATATATAATGGTGCATGATTTAAACAAGAAATGAAATATGATTAATATGTGCGTGTATGGATCCAAATATTGGATGAATTAACACAATTCGCATGAACCTACTAATGCAGCAAATACAAATATATGATCTTATACAGTACAAGGACAAAAAGAAAAGAATGATTCACAGTATATCAGAAAATGAAAAGAATGAGTTTACTCAATAGCAAAATAAATGAAGTATTCACTCAAAATTGTGAACTGATATTTTACACAAATAGTAAAATGATAATAAGAGAGTTCACAAGATTTATCTTTACACTCCTAAACACTGGGTATAACAAGAGCCCGAAATTTTAGCCCACATCCAAAAGATTTCATGTTTGGAACAACACAAACACTCTCTCAATTTCACACTGATCAATCAAGTAAAGATTATAGCAAGTCACCGACCACCATTCATTCCTAGGTCAAACAAGCAATTGGTGCCCACCACTTTGGTCTGTAACTCCCAATCATCTGCTACCTGATCAGCAACATACTTCACTCAGCTGCATGGCCGTCGTCCAAGTAAATTCCATTGCCAGCTCCATCATCAGCTTCACGGCCGCTACGGCCAGCACCACAGCCGTCGTGGTCTACTTCCATGGTTGCCTCTACAGTTAGTACCTCTTCAACCCTTACCACCATGATCTGCTCCTCAGCCACCGTCAGGTTTGATCCCCATGGATCAGCTCCACAATTGATATTGTCAGCTCTGATTACTATGGATCAGCTCTGTTTACCATGGATCCGATAAGCTAAAAATACATCCAATACCATGTCCGATGCATGACACTGGCATATACAATGACACATGATGATGTTATATATGGTAAGTTGGGGATTTAGTGGAGAGAGGACGTGTTTTTCTTAGCTCTCGGACTTAAGGATAATATTGGATGATTCACTTCACACTAAGGATAGTGCACTAGGAAATTAACGTAAAGTAAAATTTACTTAAACTACTAAATTGATAAAATCTATTCCAAATATAATTTACGCCATATATATATAAATAAATTGTAGTTACAAAACATCACAAAGTACGAATTATAAAAGCCAGCTAGTACTGAAATTTAACAACCTAAAACTACTAATTTTTACTACTAATGATGTAAATATACTTCCCTTAAAACCTTTTTACAAATTTATAACATTACAGATATAAATCGAAACCCTTTAATTAAAAAATTCATTGATTCCTTTGTTCTTAAGGAAAATTCCTTTGTTCCTTTGTTCTCACGGAACAAACACGTGGGCAGCCCAAGTATACTCTGAATAGCGGCACTAACCCACCACATTAAACACAAACTATATATTAGAAATACTTAATTGTACAACCCATACACGAATGTTCAGCAAGTTTAAAAAATAATAATAATAATAATAATTATTATTTTAAAAATATGTCATGATATAAACAGCCGAAAGGTAGACTGAACAGTGTTACTACTCACACATAGCAACCTTACCTACATAATAGATATATCTAGACATACAACCCGAATTTGGATATCCAGGTAAGGTTAAAGAAAATTAATTTAATTCAAAATATGTATGTATATATGTATGTGTGTATGTATGTGGGTGTGTATGTGTATATATGTATATGTATGTGTATGTATATATGTATGTATATGTATATATGTATATATATGTATGTGTATGTGTGTGTATATATATGTATGGATATATATATATTATCCAAACCCAAAATATAATATATTTAGAGATTCTACGTCACAAAAATAAACCTCAAACAACTTATTAGAAATACTTTAAAAAAATCTAATAAATAAAATAAAAACAATAATATGAAAAATAAAATAATAATAATAATAATAATAATAATAATAATAATAATAATAATAATAATAATAATAATAATAATAATAATGATGATGATGATGATGATGATGATGATGATGATGATGATGATGATGATGATGATAATAATAATAATAATAATAATAATAATAATAATAATAATAATAATAATAATAATAATAATCGCTAACCGATAACAATTTCCCCTTTCCAACAAATCAGGCTAATAATATACAAACTTACAAATCATGTAGTACGAAACACATAAGCCCCCTAACTAAGCTTACATCTGATTGGCCAAATATAACCGCACTCTAAACTGTAAAGAACATGCAATCTTGAACCATCAGAAGGATTGAAAACTAAAATCTACACCAACCAATCCAAATCTAGTATTTGAATGACGTAAATAGTAACAACCGTAGACAAAACGTCCCACTTAACTATTAATAAATAAATACTATTTTTCAAATTATAAAGACAAATTACGATAAAACTGAACCATCGAATATTATTCAGTAAATAATACGCTATAATGAAGAAAAGACCGAGAACCACACGGGGATAAGAGAGAAGAAAACAGCAAGATAACTGAAACACACCTACTGAAAATCTTTAATAATTTCAAATAAAGGGAATCTAAAAGTTTGTATTGAATCCCTAATAACCCATCCCCGCATACAAACATCAACATAATAGCAAACACCATACCTGGTCCATAACATAAAACAGGCGCTAGGACTCATACTAGCACACGCCTGGGTGGATCCTGAAACCTATAAGCACTGTATAGGCTAAGATTTCCCACCATGTTAGGGACATATAGGTCAAGACCGATAAAAATGGACAAAATCAGGAACCTCCCCTCTGATATTCCTAAACTCCCAGGAGCGGAGTAGACCGAATGGCCGATTAAGCGTAAAATCTACTTCACGAGGAGTAGAAATAATAAAATGTACTGACCGAATTCCAGTTATTAGACTTGAAGGCACTATCAAGTCAAGCGGGGTCTTGGACCCGTCCAAAACCCTAAAAAAAAAAAAAAAAAAAAAAAATCCTCATAGTCGTTCTAATGATAGGGGGATTAAATGGAAAGATTACATTTCATCATGTCAACTAATATACTGGAAGCTTTACCAGTATATGTCCGAAGCGGAGAATTGGATCCGACCAATTCTCAAACATGAAAGGCGGTGGGAAGCAGCCAGCTCCTACCAGATACGAGGGATGGAGGTAACTACCACTAAAACAAGATGGTGGGTTCAATAGAGGAACAGAGGGATGAGGCGGATCCGGCCCAAGTACGACAGCCCAAGGAAGCAGTACCAAAACTACCTTGAGGGTAGAATGAAAAGATTACTAATTTTTATTGCCAATAAAGAAAAGCACAAAATTGCCTTCCAATCCAAAAGGGATAGTTAGACAGCTCCAGCTAACATCCCAAAAGCCCAACCCAGCACACACACAAACAGACTACACTTCAAAACAAATCAAGAGACCATGCAGTACTAACCACCTCCCCACTGCTGTCTCAAAACCCCAACCCTGGTACGGTTAACGATCAGCGATGAACAAACCGGGCCGCGCGGCCAACTGTTCGAGACGAAAAACCTAAAACTTATGTCTTCACTTTGACTCTGAGGACCTACGGCCCAAACAAGATCTTTTGGAAATGCAGTCAAAATTACACAACCATACAAACCAAAGCGGTGATAAATCTAATAAATAGGCGGCAAACGCCTAAAGATTGGTAATTTTTTACAAACATTATAAGTACGTCAAGTGTGCAAAATTCCAATTACAAATATTTATTCCAAATTCACAACTCAGGCTCATTAGGACAATTGCACAGGTGGCTTACTCAACATTGACATAGGGAAACCAATAGGAAAAACTTGTATATATTTGACAAAATATCCACCCAATTGAAATAAAATTGGGTGGATAATAACTTGGGGACCTTGGTGGTGCGGGAGTGGCGGACTGGGTTGGAGAGTGGATTGCGGTTCTGCCATTTCTGGAGCTTAAGATTGAAAATCACAATAAATACGATACGGGTCTTTTTTTGTGGTCCCTGAACTCTAGGGGTCAGGAAAAGGCCTAGCACCAAAGGCCAAGCGCCCTCCAGGGGCGACGACAGACCACGCCCGGGACTGTGGCATACTCCTCAGAGGGACTGCAGTCCATGCCCGGGACTGTAAGCAGTCGTATAAGCCTCACGGCAGCAAGCGACTTAAACGAGAAATGAATGAATGAATATGGTAAGTTAAAAAATTCATATCAGTCCTGCATTACAAAACAATAAACAGATTTAGAAGTGGACCTGTGAATAATATCATTCCTATAACATTAAACGTTTCCTATCTAAGTGCAACTTTGTAAAGTTCTTGCGAAGTCACAGACACAAATAGAAAATATTAGCATTATACTTTTCAAGTCGAAGCTACAGAAATACGAAAATTGACGTGGTAATACAATAGCTATAACTTACAATACACAAAATAAATAAATAAATATCTTACATACCTTTACAGCTGGAGATATGCAGGTAACTAGACTAAAGACTGACAAAACGTTCCGTACCGTGTCTATTTGATCTTACCGTGAGGCATTTATACACAGAAAATGTAGCTTTACATCGCATTTACAAGTATTCTGATTTTTCCTTCAAAAGCACCTCACAAATGAGGTACGAAATGAACCGAATTCACTCTTTCGAAAAATGTAGAATATACATCATTCACCCTATGATATCATTGTACACAAGAAACGAAACCAGACTACATGTATTAAATAAGAAATTGTTTTATACAATTCCGTCACACACTCAGACATACACGCTCACACGCACATACACATCCATCCAAAGACCTAGTTGGTCCTAAATGGAACTTTGCACGCACGTCTATCTAAAGGCCTAGTTGGTCCTAAAGCCATAGTTGGTTCTAAATGGAACTTGGCGCTAACCCACAATCAAAGGCCAAGATGTTTTGAATTGAGCTGTGCATACACATCAATTCAAAGGTCTATTTGGTCCTAGCTGGAACTTTGCATACACATCCATTCAAAAGCCTATATGGTCTTAAGTTGCACTTTGCATACACACCCATCCAATGGTCTATTTTGTGCTAACTAGAACTTCATATACACTTTCATCCAAACATTTTGTTGCTCCTAGATTGGACTTTGTGTATACATTCATCCAAAGGTCTCTTTGGTCCTAAATATAAAGGTGGTGACACTTAGTTAATATATTGAAAATCTTGTTCTCACTACTGAATGAATGACCATATTGACATGGGGATTCACTAGAAGATGTTTTATGATGTCTAATTGGTCTGAAAAGAAGATTGTGCCTATCCCACACCTAATATGACCTGTCTCGTGGTCTCATTAAAAATCTAAAATCATATACTTAGCATGCATCTCGCCAGAGGACCTTGTCTCTCCACTTGGATTTTGTTTGCTGGGTAAACTTCATTCACCTATTGGACTGAATGTGCCTGCAATGAATACAACTCCACATTTTTACGGATGATAAGAAACGACTGAAAATCAATTTCTTACTCTGTCTAAAATATTTAACTATCATCGTGTTTCTCCATGAAAAGCAAAACGGTTAAAATGTTATCAGAATCTAAGAGAATGCAAGTATTTAGAAAAATTAGCAGACTCTTTAGTAAAATTTTAGATCCAATTTTTAAATTATGGTTTAGTCATAAATAATATAACGGCCTTCTTTCCGTGAGATGTTTCACTTTTCCGCTTCATCGATCTTTCATATGCGTTATTAAAAGAATTTTATAGAACAGTTTTAATCATTACTTCATAGCACACATACCGACGTGTTTCATTAAAATGTGCAACTTATCCCATAGAAAATATTCTGATTGCTATATAATTATTGCAAAGGAGACCTTTATGTCGTGTTTGTTTAGAAAAGAAATTCCAACTCTCGCGTTCATTTAGAAATGAACAGAATACATGTTTGCTTCATTTCATTTACCATTCATAAAAGTTATTATAAAAATGTTATAGAAAATTTTACCATTTCGTAACAGCTTGCATGTTTAATTACTGAAACTGTCGTGTTTCCTTAACAGATGCATGTTTACGAGGATAAACATTCTAATAATTGTTATAAAACTATCGCAAAATAGACCATTATATAGTGTTTGTTTACAGGGGAAATTCTACATCTTGAATTCATTTAAAATGCATTAGAATTAATTCCTTTGTGCATACACTGTAAAGTATGGTTCAGAATTAAGTAACTGATTTCTACTAATAAGTTCGTGTAGACAATACTAAAGTATAGACTGTAATATATAATTTATTTCTCTATTGCCGAGAAATAGGCGAATTAATAAGAACCAAAGACGATTATTAAGTATTGCGTTTTAATATCATTTGAAAATATTAAATATGGTTGTATCTTGCCATCAAGCTTGTAAATACTAAGACAACATTAACGATATAAGTTCAGCAAGGGAATTATATATGTACGTGTGTGTGCGCGCATGTGTACGTGCGTGTGTGTGATGCATGGCTGTTATTTAACATTAACTAGGTAACTGTGAGAGCGACTGGTAAAGCAGTGAAAAATTACTCCTGGGACCATGTATTCAAATGCAGTCATTGTTATCCCGGGACTTCCAGCCACAGTTTGTCTCTCAGAAAGACACTTTAGTTTCCATTTCTTTGACATGTAGTATGAAAGAATTATGCTGATATTGCCGTGACAAACTAGCCTTAAAAGCAAATAAAATCAACATGATCAACAACAACAGCAAACAAGAACACACCCCATATCAAAATAAATCAATATTAATTATTGATGAATACTAAAGTTCGCATCCTTTCCATTTCATTATGGGAAGGAGAGCTCAGACAAATCCAAACTGGAAATAAATTTCAGACGGTACCGAAAGCAAGTAATCTTGCTTCCTTAGCATACCAGTAATTATGTTTTCTTTGATTTTCAATTTTAACCTCAAGATTGACTTCATTAGTGGAGACAGATACCGACAATATATTCAGACATAAGAACTAGCATATTTAGCTTCCCATACCTGAACGAATAACGTAATGTTTTGATATCTTTTACTTTGAACCATATTATAAAATATGCACTGCTAAATATTTATTTGATTTATTTACTTTATTGTTCGTCTAGATCCAACGCATCAGTTGCATGAATATTAGGAACTGATTATATGTACAGAAACGCAAAAGATTTGACAAGCCACGGAATTTTATAAAACAAATTATTTTTATTTCTAGGTACATTTCGACCTAATCATTAGCGCCACCTTTCATCTGCCTCAGCCGTACAGTCATTGCTTGGAAACTGATCATTATTCATTAAAAAATTAAAATGGTTCCAAAAACTACGGATATCACGCTGACTCAATTAATCCATTAATATCTATATCAAGGCGAGAAATACCCCTCACATATATAGATATAAATCATTTAGATCACTTTAACTTCAAATCTGGAAAGAAGAATATATTCCGTTTTATTATGGATATTTCGGTGGGAAAATCATCGATTTTTTTTTGTTCAAGTGTGGCAATGATATAGGATAATTATATTCAATTTTTCTCAATGGATAAAAAAGCTTGACAATTTATAATTTTATAAAATTAAAATATCTGTTCAGTGAACAATTAGACGGGTGTAGTATACGGGATATAGGATTGGAGGAGGGTTTGATTTCGATTTATGTAACTGTTGATGGTTGTAATTTTGGTTTAGCTCAGCAACATTACCTGCACCATTATCTGTTCTTAGCATTAGAACTTAAAATGTAGAGGTAAGTATAAAAAGTGATTACAGAAAGGACTAAACTTTAGTTTATCTTTCCCCTCTCTTCCGTTCAAACTTGACCAGACATTCGAAATGACTCAACACATTAATTTTCTATCACCGTCGTCGTCATCATCATCATTATCATCTTTGTTATTATTAATATTATTACTATTTTCATTATTATCAGTAGTATTAGAAATAGTAGTAGTAGTAGTAGTAGTAGTAGTAGTAGTAACAAAATTGCTGATACAACTAGTACTAGTACTCACCTCTTGTTTTTATCATCATTCTGGAAATGCCATATCACACGGGAGGGAGGGGAAGGAGAGAGAGAGAGAGAGAGAGAGAGAGAGAGAGAGAGAGAGAGAGAGAGAGAGAGAGAGAGAGAGAGAGAGAGAGAGAGAGAGAGGTGACGACGGTTACGGCGATTATAAATGGCTGTTCTAGGTGTTAGTCGTATTGTCAGTGGGGGGGAGTTTGTGATGTTGATAATGATAGTAATCATGATTATGTTGATAATGATAGTAGCTATGGTTTCAATGACTAGATGATAACGAAGACGAAGATTGAGATAATAATAATAATAATAATAATAATAATAATAATAATAATAATAATAATAATAATAATAATAATAATAATAATAATAATAAAACAAATAAACAAAAAAACAGTGACAATCGTAATGCGGTAAAGGAGCCCTATAACAAATTCACACGATTTATATTGCAATTACAACACTTCTATATCCTCGCCAATGTTCACGATTCATCAACCAAATGCATGTATGTATGTATGTATGTATGTATGTATGTATGTATGTATGTATGTATGTATGTATGTATGTATGTATGTATGTATGTATGTATGTATGTATGTATGTATGTATGTATATGTGTGTGTGTGTGACTTGGGTGTTTAACGTAGTTTTGAGTTTTACAGTCCTGTTGACACGATGTCTGCAGTGTGGAAGTTTATAGTGATGTCTATTACTGAGGCATCATGCCGAAAACGTAGCATGATGTACCGCGCAGTCACAATATATTGACACTAGGATGACCAGACCTAACACTAATCTTTTAAGGCTGATCACCTTGCGATGCAGCTGTTAGTATCATTTTATAAATCTTTGGTATGGCTCGGCCAGGGTTTGAATCCATGATCTTCAGCATCCGAGCTGGATGCTCTAAACTCATGCAATCGAAGCGGTGACCAAGGCTCATAATGCGATATCTGTCACATATCTCAAACATATTCTCTAACTATTTCATATGTTAAATGTCGTCAAAAAGTATTTTTAAATATCCTTCTAACAAAAAAATTGTAAATCTGATCTATGATCCAACATTTACCGATGAGTAATAAGTACACGTATTTTGCAGATGGATACCACAAGGGGAATATAGCTTTAAAGTTTCAGTCGGATGGAACGGGTCATCACTATATCTCCAGCCATATCGTGCGATAGTAATACCGTTTATATTCGTTTATAAGTCGAAATAAACTGCAAAGAACATAATCCCTGTATATCAAGGTATATATTGTTTATTATAATGATTGCTCTTAACAAAATGCACAGACCTCAAATCTACCTGCGTAAATTTACAATTAATAATAATGATGATGATGATGATGATGATGGGAAGAAGAAAGTTACTACTGTTGCTTTTTTTCTCTTCATTATCCAAACTTCCTCAACCTTTATTGGATCCCGACTGTATGAGTGGTCTAAAGGATTCACTCTTACAGATTACTCATATTTCATCTTTGTCTTCGTGCATTTCGTCGTCTTCCAGATTTCGTGCTCCACCAATTATGCTTGCTCCCACGCGCTGCAAACCATGTTCAGCTTTTAGATGGATGCATGCAAAACTCTTGTGACAGTATAGCAAGTGCAACATGTATTTAAAAATTTTCTATAACGCAATATTATAGGATAAGAAAATTTAATGGTACATGGCTCAATAATGGAAAAGATCGTGTCAATAATTGTTATCACAATTTGAAGAAACACGGGAAAGTAGCTCGTTACGAACGTGTATTTGGTGCATACACGTGAATAGTTAAATTCGTGGGTTCCAGATTTGTATATAGGGTCATATAGAACATATATCTACATGTAGATAAGATGAGAACTATTAGTAGACTGGTTGTAAACTGTAATGTGTAACATTATCGTATGCGTGATGAGAACTTGTACAATGTTTTTGTGCACCAAACTGTACAACACATTTTTCGGTAACTGGATGAAGCTGCATTGTTCATGCGCATTGTCATACATGACATTGATGCCACTGGTTCGTGAATTTGTTTGTGTGTTACATGCCATGCTGAAAAACAAGGACTGCACTAAGTAAAGAAATAGGCTGTATCAATACACCTCATGACGCTACACATAAGGTATGTAAACAAATATATAACAACTTAATGAAATAGGATATAATTTGAACAAGTGACCTACAGTGAATTAGAGAAACATCTGACCTATATGAACCATATTTCATTTCATACACGAAATCGTCCTGATCCAAAGGCGTCCGTTACAAAGAAGTTGAGTAGTATCCGTCCATGCATCAAAGAATGGAGGGGGAGGGCTAACTGTAACAATATAAGAGAACCACAGCTATTTGTTGTTGCTGTTGTTGTTGATTGTTATCAAATGTACTAAAGCTTCCCATACCCGGAAATATCTTTATATGTATTTCAACTTTAACATATTTCTTAAGATCGCAGTGAAAAGAAACTGGATCTTTTTTTATCTTTCAGCGACAATATTCTTCATTTCAAGCACGCTATTATTCATTGTAGACCTGGCCTTACGTGAGAATCCTTGAATGTGTTTCACATGCTGATAAAATCCATTTAATATTTCAATGTCTTTAATCCAATATATAATCATACGTAGCAAACAGAAGTCACAGGGGTTGAAGATTTTGGGAACGGGTCGAACCTGAAACTATATATATATATATAAAGTTATATAATTATACTGAAATACTGGCGAGGTCGATTTGAAAGTTTCTCTCAATGGAGTCGAGATTTGCTAAAGAATGCATTGTGGAGATGTCAGAGAGATGTTTTAGTGCACCGGATACATGGCTAAGCCATTGATAAAATGTACAAACCGAAAAAAGACCAGGGAATATTGATCCTTGAAGAGCATCACTTTAAATGAGTCCAGGCAAGGCGGTAAGTTTGCTATTTTTACGCTCTGAAAAATTAGACCTGTGTAGTGTTTGTAATGTTATTAAAACGAAATCAAGTCTGTTTGAAATATCGCGATCATTTGTATAACTAGTGCAATTAACGATAATTTTACATGGACTTATAAAGACTGATTTCGAAGAGTTAGTTCTTGCATTTCAGATGGATTTGTTGTCCGAGTTTGTCTTTTTGTACAAGAATGACTGACGAAAATTCTAGAAAACATCTGCTAGCAATTAATACATCTGATTTTTTAAAAAATAAATCGTGACATCACCAAATGTTTTACATCTAAATTTATTCCACTATTATTGTGCATATTTATAATCGTCGTCTCTAATGTTCTCACTCTTGAGTTGCGAGTTAAATTTTTTTTCTTTTGTCAGGTAGAGAAATTTCACTAAATCTGCTCCAATCGTCAAGATACTCATAAGGAACGATACCTTTTTTTGTCAGATCGATATAGTTTTTTCCGAAGTAGCTTCTCAGATTACTGAAAGTGCTACAACCTTTTACGAGTTCGTAAAATGATGCTGCCATAAATTGCATGTTGTCGATAGGCATAATTTGCAGAGCGTCACTGACATATACTGTTCAAAATTATTTGGAATACACTTTATCACGTATTCAATTTTAGTTTAATGTCTTTATCACCAAAAGCTTTTACAATGATGTGACAATCGTTGCTACTCCGCAGAGAATATGCTGTTGTATTTTTCTGGTACTGGATTTATATGGATCATTTTCTGCTCCAGCTACGGGAACAAGTAGACGCTCGAAATTGGCGTACATAACAAAAAGAATACTTAGTTTATGATTTTTAAATTATAATATTTTTTTTTTTCGTTTTCGCTAGGCATAGTTATGTTTTGAACTTTGACGCAGTATTTGAGATTCTCCTGTTTTTCATTGCCAGAAAAACCGTACAGACATCTATAGCAAAAATATTTATTGCTTTCACCTTTCCTATATTTACCGCCCACTAAATTGACCGCCCACTAAGTTTTATCCAACAGCAATGTCACTGATAAAATAATAAATTGTCTTTTGTGAAGCATTTTCTGAGATATATCTCGGGTAAACATTTTCTAGTTCGTCTAGACGGAAAGCATCAACTGATACCATTTTGTTTTTCATATTTTGGTATGATTTTTGGCCACTGGAAAGTTGGTATGCGGAAAATACTTGTTGATGCGATCAGTATTTTGTTCTTTGGGAAATAATGCAGAAAGAACAGACAACTGAAAACATGTCATCATTATTTTTTTACATTTATGCAGGATTTTTTAATTTTTTATGGAAGATCGGCGTACGAACTTCCGCATAGTACTTTATATTCGCTTTGTGAAATAAAACTTTTTCCATTCCTAATTTCTTACTTGATCCAGGTGAAGTATTTTTTAATTTATTTCTTGATCTATTTCATCCACCACCATGGCAATGTTTGTTCCAGTTAAGATCTTTCTCGATTTAGCTGTTAAATACGTTACTGAAATATCGCTGTCAAAAGGTTGTTCCTTAATTGCGTAACAATGATAAAATTGTATGATATTGGACTATAAGCTTTATATTTTTTGGGCCGCAAATTCATGAGCTTTAACGGGTTGTAAAAGATATAAATTTGTGAGTTAAAATTTGCTAAAACGTTCTGATCTTTGAGTTTATAACTATCATAACCTGAAAATGCAGAAACAATTTTTTCAGAATTGATAATGTTCTTTTTGGCAATATCTGGCAATTTCAGCATTATATGTATATAGTAATATTGTTTATTTAATTTTCTTTGTTAATTTTTTAAAATGGAGATATGACAGAAATCTTGAAAAATCTGCCATTAACAGCAAGTGAACAAGAGGTGTACCACGTGCATCCGAAATACAACTTATATACTGGAAATACATTAGCATTGCAACTAAAAAGGATATTGGATTGCCAACACCTGCCGGCATGTTAATTTCAGTAAAGGGCGATAATGCAGAAAGAGCTGAAATGTTTCAAAAGGATTTTATTTACACTTTGTTCGTTGGCGATATTCCAAAAGGACAACGAGTATATCGAGCAAACTGTGCAGGTGCTGATGATATTGAAAATTTAGGATTACAGGATGATTTTCAACCTCACTCAAATGTTTGATTTATACTTAGCTATTATGTTTATCACAATATCTGCCAATTATACGTTTTATAAAAACAAAAGATGCTATTGGAAGTTTAAAAAATGATGGTTATTTACACATAATGGTACGTGGATCAATCAATGATTAAATCTACCACAAATCTCGTATATTTATTTATGAAAGTTTTAATGGCTCTATTCCAGATGGTTTAATTATCGATCATTTTAATACAATTAAAACGGATAATCGTTTGGAAAATTTATATTTCGTTACCTAAAAAGAAAATACTAGAAGTGGAATTGGTGGTGATAATAATTTTAAATATACTGCTAAACAATTAATTTCAATAAATCCTGAAATATTTGAAGAAATTAAAATTTAAATCAATAAGAGCTGCTGGAAATTATAAAATTTGTTCAGTCAATAAAAATGTTGCTGATAGCAGAACAAAATCAGCAGTGTCCATGTTGACCTTTGATAGACATAGTTTTAGATACGAGTATATTTTATGTCGTTTTTAGTAAGACAATTGACTAAATTTAATATATATTGTCGTGATTTAATCGTAACATCAGTATTTTATTTATATCAACGTTTTATTTTGTACGCTGCTGTTAACAAAAATGTATCAGATTCGCCTGATGCTATTATAACATCAACAAAATAAAAATTGTAGCCCAGCAAATGCTTCAGCTAGGTCATATTTTGTTTAGTATATTAACTCGAAAATATTTTATTTCTTCGAACATATTACATATCAATTAGATAAAAATTATTATAATAATAAGCTTTATTATATAGAAATTCACTCAGCTATACTCAGGAGATTTTGTTTGTTCCGGATCCTAATGTTCCATCATAAAATATCACCGACGACAGATTTGCTGGTTATACTGAAAATATTTTTTTTTATAACGATGACGTAGATGAAGTTGTTGTTATCGAGTAACATTTAAGCAGACAAACAACTGGTTGATATAAGTATCATATTGGCAAACAAATATTAAAATATAATTTTAGTGTTGCCGAGCACAAATATTTTAGCAACTAATAAAACCTTTTTAAATGTAAAAGTACCGGGACAGCAAAGAAATTTAAAATACCATAAAATTGTTAAGATATTTAATTTATTAGCAGTTGATGATGCGAGAAAATATAATTTTAATTTCTTTATGTAAGCCAGTATTAATAAAATACGAGCAAATTATATTATTCAGTTGATTTCATCGCAGTCAATATTATCGACTTTGTTGGTACCCAACTGTTAAATTTTTCGATATATCCGCGCTATTTGACTACATTTTTTGCCGCGCTCTTGAATAGCTTTTTAAATAATAAACACATCTTTTGTTTTCTGAAGTTCCTGTTCAGAAAAACTACCAGTTATATGCTCAACTAATAAGTCTTTCAGAGAGTATGTAACAGTTGCTGTTAAAAGTACTTTATCAGCAACAAATACTTATTCGCTCCAGTTCAGAGTAAATCCATTTTCAAATGCTTTTGTTTTCTTGGTCTAAGAAATTCTAACTTGATCGCCAACTTTAAATTTGTGTCGGTATGTTTTCGTCTACTAGTATTGGATTTGCTATCGGGTCATTTGGAGACATTCTGATGGATCGACGTTTTGTTTTATTGTATTCGTCAACAATTTTCCTTAAATTGTAACATATTTATTCGTATTTTAGCTGTAAGGTACTTATGATTTTTTTTTCATTAGGCGTGAGATGAAATAGTTCGACAGTAACGCTTTTTTCATTTCCAGTTACGTATTTTGTAATATTTTGCTCTAAAAACTGCCGTGATCGGTCAAAATTATTTGGTTTTCTTCCTGTAGTTATTACTCGTTTTATCGCATCAGTGATAGAGGTCCCTGATTTATCCGAAAAAGGTAGGCTAAACGCGCATTTGCTTATAACATCAACAACATTGAAAAGATATCATATTACCGTTATATTGAGCTAGATTTGACATACCAGTACAATCTATCGCCCAGATGTCATCAACTGCATTTCCGATAACTTTACGTCGTGGAAACTTTTGTTTTAGGTCTATGTAGCTCGGCTGCCAGATATCGTATAAGTCTCTGCAGAGATATTTTGCTCAAAAAAACCCTGGACAAGCCTTCGGTCAACACGTTTTCGCATATTTGCTGGTTCCATATCACAAGGTTTGTCCAACATTTATTTATTTTAGCAGTGCTTATTTTGATCGCTGCCAGGAAGTTCAATATTTCTATAGAAGGTATCGTGACGCATTACTATTTTAAGGTTCTTGTCCTGGCAGCGGTTGATCATTTTCTTCAGGTTGCTCATCGAGCGGATTTCATGAGCAAGTATATTTATGGACTGGCAAATGTCCAACCGCCTTTGGTTTCGGCAGTTAATTAATTTATGTATATCTACACCTGGTCCAATTATTTCTCATGTTGCATTTCTCGCAATATGTTACAATTTTATTTTGTTCAAGACATAAATCTCTATCGCAATCGCACTTGCAAATCATTATTTGTAACTGATTAAGATTTTTTAAATGTACTTTTTGGTGAAAATCTAATGTTTGTGCTTGTTTTTAGTCAAATTTCTCGTTTTCTGTAGGGTCAAAACCACAGGGTTTTCAATACAAATTTATCATTATGTTAATTTTGATACACTATTAAGCAAGTTCGAGCGAGATCAATCAGTAATCGACAACAAAATTATAATTTTGTATGAAAAAATACTAAACAATGATCAAATTCATATTCAAAACACTGGGAATTTGACCCACCAAAAAAAAAAGAAATATTAATGATTTTTTTTTCAAAAAAAAACATAACTAGTCTTTCAGTCGTCTACTAAAATGTCAGTACAACCCGCCCCGGACTTTGCTGCTGCTGGCAATACTTTTCGGCATTATTCTCTTTTCTGTTTTTACGTCTCTATTTTGTTTTACGTTTACACTTTAGACGATATGTTGACATTGTTATATTTGTAAGTTTTGACAAAATTAATTGCAAGCTTTACAAAAATTAATTGCAATCTCATCATTAGCGTAAGAGGGTTGTTTGTCAAATTGCAAAATAAACTTTAAAAATTGTATTTTTGGTCATCTGCTTAATGAACATTATGCAATAATATTTACAAGCGGAAATTCCAACTGGCTGAATTTGACAAGGCTAATTTATTATTTTGTATTTACTCATATATCTCTTGCTGCATCACTTTGTGGAATTCCTAACGAGTCAAAATAGTTTTATCAAAAACAGCTACCCAATGTGTACCTAATCTGTCATTAAAATCTTGCATATTTATAACACATGACCCTGGAGCTGGCGATGCAGTTATCGTAAGCTCATCTTTGGAATAAACTCCGTGAAATCTTTTAATGTTTTTAGTTTATCAAGTTTATCAAAATTTCTTACCGCAGACGACTTTGTTGGCCGCGATTTTATCTCCTTTTTCCTAGAAGCGTCAGTAGTCTTCCTCGTTCTAACAGGCTAGGCAATAGACTTCCGCTAATCCTGCTAGTTCTGGAGCTATTGGAAGAAATACACCTCGTCGCTGTCGTCTTTTTTTTAGACGTCGGTTTTTCTTTTTGCTGTTGTATTTCCTTTATGCATTATATCTCATCTTTAGACAAAAACAAATTATACGAAACTTTTCTTTAATCCACCGCCGCGGAAAATACCATTTAACTGCATTTTCTGATGCGTCATGTACTGCTCCGGATGCTGTAGCTAGTCCTAATGTACCCAAGACCGGCAAAACATTAGGCAGTAATGATTTTCGTTATTAGTGATAGTGCTTGACCGAAGAAACCAGCTTGTTTTGCCATCAGTTATTTGTTAAGCGCTTAAATTTAAAATAAGTTTTTTTTTGCGATCATATTTATTTGCTTGATTTTTGGTTAACAAAAATTTTTATAAAGTACTCTCTTGAGAGTTAAAGGTAACCGTTAATGAAACCTGCCTGTTTTGCAACATCAACTGCTAATTTGCTTAAGCTGGCCATCAGTTAAATGTATTTTCTTTAAAATATGTTGTCATTATATAAAACAGTTAGATTGAAACTGAAGTTCTTCACACTTTGAATAAAGTGTAAAATCACTCTAAACTTGTATTGATATTTTATCTCTAACAGTCGATTTGTCTCGGATCTGTCGCATAACAGTAAAGCATCTACATTTAACTGCGCTGCTGGATCTGGAGCGTCCCCGAGCGTCCAAGTAATCTCATTATCGGCTGTTCTGTCTACAGCTCGCTCGCTATGCATACTAGCGTCAAAACAAAATATTGGATAAAGTGTACAAAATTCCTCTACTGATAGCTGAGTTCCATCTTCATCATCTTAATAGTTTTGCATCGAGTCGAGCTGCTTCATGTAAGGTCTATTAGTGTTTTTATTAGCGTTATCTGCAAAATTACATTCTATCCCTCGCTTTGGATATTGTTTTGAATTTTTTATAGCTTATATTCGTCCTAACATCTGTGTTGTCAAATATTCCATTATTTTGTAATTGGTTTCCACGGCGATCTTTGCTGCTGTAGTTCTCTTGATGTTGTGACTCTCCATGTGTAATCTGTGGTATTCGAAACCTTTGTTTATATTTATTATGTTGTTGAAAATTTTTGTTCATGCGTTTTGCCAGCATATCATCTAATTCCAACATTTTACTAAGGAGTTTTTCGTGACATCAACAACGCAAGTCTGTGTATAATAAATTGTACATTAGCCCCGACAGAATCTGAATAATCATTTTTTTCTGCTCGATCTAAAATAAGCGTATGTTTAACTCCCGGAAATAGATTATATGCCCTGCAAAAGCCAAATATTGTACTTAATGGTAGCATCAGTGTAATCTGACGTCGTACTGCTGCAGGGTCTCTTATTCTAGCAAAACCATCATTGTAACGTGAATTTCTTATGCCAACAATTGTTACGAATTAAATCTAACATTGCAAAAGCGTCTGCAGCTGTATTTGGTGGTATTATATAAAGATTATTGCAAGCTGCAGTAAGTGAAACTAATACAGCGTCTTCATTATCAGCTGCACCTGGTGAGGTTATACCTAGAGCAGCAGCATTAGCAATAAGAATTTCTCAAAATGACAAGATCTCCAGCAGCGTCCGCTCCGTGTGTCACAATATCTCTGTATAAAAATTCGCTTGATTTAGTTAGTCATTTCCAGTATTTTTAAAACACGTCATGTTCGTTGCAGTTGATTTGGAGTATTCATCGGAAAACGAAACAATATTTAAAATCGTACTTGCAACTTGTACGTGATTTGAAATATATTCAGTTTGATTGGCCAGCTGATATTTAGCCCTTCTAAAAAAAAACACCAACCATTATTTATAACAGCTACTTCTATTTCAGCTGCAGTTGAACTAGGTGGATTACTGTTGACATAATCTGGCCACGAATTTCCAACATTGCTTTGTGAGGCAACAGAAATACGTCATCGTCTCTGGTATTAAATGTTCTGATGCCAGCCTTATTTGACTCGTTAGCATTTTCATAAATATACTCAGCATATTCAAATTCTATTATTGTGTCATCTATGTCTAAGTTTCTGCTAAATCGAGATAACATTTTTTATATATTTTATTAGGTTACACAAAATTATTGCGGCATTGTTACTTTGGCTATTAAGTTTTGCTCGCTCTTTGCTGAGAAAAGCATTTTGTTGCTGATATCATTGCACTTTGGGTTTCTTTTGTTGGTGGCGATATCTGAAAAAAAAACACCACTTTGCGGCGCTCTTTTTATTTTCTCAGATATTTTTTTGTCCCACGGCAGTTCTGAAGCAGATGCAACTCAGTTGCAAAAGCTTTTGATGCGTTAAGTGCAATTGGTTCAACTTTACGTTCTAGTCCTGGAACATTTTAAAAAATTATAGTAAATAGATTTCCCAAAATTCCTCCAAAAGTTTTCTACGATAAACTGCTTCATGCTCGCATAGGTGCTGGTAATAAGTAACAACTTCATTATTTAAATCCATCTGTCGTCTAGTTTGGTCTGTCAATTGCATATTTACTTCTGTTTGATTTTCAACATTTAACGGATCATAAATATGACGCGGAATAATTTGCATGAGAATATGGTGGATCTTCTGGTGTACAACTATATATTGTCTGACCTTTGCTGCCTTAACTGAACAATAGCCAATCGCGATCGAGCAATTTACCAAGATTGAGTTAACATCAGTTATATTTACTGGAAATTCACCGTCAAACGTTTTGGGATTTTTATCATAAGGCTCATATATATCAGGTTCAAATCCAATCAATGAGGCAACATCTGGAAATAATGTAACAACAATTATTGTAGTGTTATTCTAGCTCGCAACTTATTATAATTTTGTGCCAGCTTAAAATCGTATGTATTACCATTTTTGTTGCTATAAATTGTTACCGTTTTATTTAAATCATTTGTTGTAAGCGCCTTGCGGCATTTTAAGTATTTTCTCTTTGAATATAGTGGAGAACTTTTGATTACCACTAACATTTTCAAGTGTGTAGTTTACTCCAGTGTTTACGTTTGCCATGGCATTCCAACAAGTGCAGGAAATTAAATTTTATATTTTTCACGATCTAGTTCTATTTGCGGAATATACTTTACTGAACAATTTGCATTATCCTTATCAGAATGACTAGTGTCCAACAATATTGTTGCTTACATTTATTATATTCTAATAAAATTAGGTCGATGCGATTAAATCGCGGTGTAAAGTTTCGTATTCATCAGCTGGTAGTAAATTTCTCGATCTCAAATTATCAAGTATATCAATTTTATTGCCGATTTCAGCACCAACATTTCCCGCTGTTTTGATATTAACAGCATTAATCTGCCGATCATTTTATTAATTGATGCGAATATTCTAACCCCTGTTCCAATTTATCTATATTTTTACGCGATTTTTATCAGTTTCTTGAGAAAAAAAATTCAAAATTCCAACCCGTACTAATAGTTTTTTCTTCTACTTTCTGATGATTTTTTTAAATACATAAGCAATAATAGCACGTTTTATTTTATTCTACCAACAAGTGCATATTCTCAGTTTCTGCAACCTTGTTCAACTCATTTTTAGCAGCAAATCCGTCTTTTACTATTACATTTAATTTATTGATTAATGAATCATATTCTGTATTGGTCAATTTACTAATATTATCATAATATAATATAATATTATTATAATATCTTCTATACTTTGTCAAAAAATTCATTATATTCATTATCTTTTTATAAAAATATTTCTTTGCTCCTCAACTTCCATAAAATTTACAGTGAACTCAAGCTCCTTCCTGATCCTCTTCAAACTTTTATTTCTTTTGATAAAGTTTTTAAAATATTTAATTTCCTGTGTGTTTAAACATGCAAATCTTTGTTGAAGTTCCAGCGGATTATTTATTAACTGATCTAGTTCAGCTTGTCTCGCAGCTGGATCAGCTATATTTGCTACAAGTGACTCGGCTAATCTTTTTTTTCTAAAGTTATAGTAATTCTTCCAGCATCCGCCTCTTGTTCTTTAACAAATCAAGAGTAAGCATTTTTCATCTTGTCTGAAAGTTTCTTTTTTTCCAAGTACTGCTTCAGTACCTGGTTTAGCTGCTGTTTCTCCTGAAGCAACTTGACCACGTTTTGTTTGCTGTACCAGCTGTTTAAATCGTACCTGAGATAGTGTGCTTGTTTATAGATCTTCTATAAGTTTTCTATACTTTGCTTGTTTTTCCATTAATTATACACAATATTGTAGATCATTTTCATCACAACATCTAAACATATTGCTCATATCATTTGTTAACTTACCGAACAAGAAAGTCATATTTATTTGCTGTTAGTGTTCAATAAATTTCTTTTGTTACACCGCTGCAATGTTCGTTCGCGACATTTCTAGCGTCAATATTGTCAAGGCCTGGATATAATATAAAACAACCAGTATTTGGCCTAATAAATCTGTCGAAATTATAAGATACTTGAGCGAAACTGGAATAAGTTTCTCTGGTTGTTTGATAATAAAAAAATCTTCGCCAACCTCAGGATAGTCACGAAATTTGTCGTTATCATAGCTAAGTAATTTGTACTTGTTTCGGATTAATTGATTAAATGTAAACGCGATCGTAATTAAAATATCTCCGAGAAGTAAATTCACAAGCAAACTTGTTTTGCCCGATCCACCAGTTCTGCCAATGATAATATAATGGCAATCTGGAAGCTCAATGCTATGTTAATATTTTATCAAACGTTCAGTGTCAAATGTTTAATATAGATGATTTTGCCATTACTATTATATTATATAATTTTGTCAAATTTAGATCAGTAGAAGATTCGTCGTCTGCTCAGCTAGCTGACTTATCTAAATACGCAACTCTTGATCAACTCAAAAATAAAATCAGTAATTTATTAAATGTCACAAGTGTTGATTAAAATGAAGTTGATTTTTTTCAAGATAGACAAGGACGATTAAAAGCTAATAATATACAGCTATCAGACGTACTTATACGAATTTCCACCGCAGCTGTTAATAATATAGTTACTTTTGCTGACCAAGGTAAAATACAAGATTCGGGTAAGTCAGTTAATGATTACGTTAAGAAAGCTGGCGATGTATTTACTGTTGACATTGTTATGTCAGGAAAAATTACATATCTAGGAAATTTAACCGCAGAATCAGATGCAGTAACGAACAAAGATGTAGTCTATGGTCAAGAATCTAGTAGGTATTAGTGCGCGGTGGTATCATGCGTTCATTTCTTAATATGAACAACGGTATTAGTAATTTCAGGGCACCACTGATTTCGATGCCTCAACTAAAATATGTCGACGATAAGCAAGTTCCAATAACAACTTCATTTGCAACAATAATTAATGAAATTGCTGCATTAATAACCGATTAGAGTAATCATGACGTATTCATTTGGAACTCCACCAACTGTTATTACTCTCGCTGACATTAATGCAAGACTCAACGATATTATAAGTACCATTCCCAATATCGTTCAAAAAACTGATCTAATTAAAATTCTTCACAAACAAATTAAAAATATTGTGTATACGGTAGCATCAAGAAATAATTTATGGACTTGAGAAAATAACACACCACAGAAGTCACTGGTGTGTATAGATTATCTGTGTTTAGCGGTGTGAAATTTAGTATATTTACCACATATCTATGGCGTTATTCAACCGATGATTTTCCTGTCTTTTATGCTGGAAACAGATAAACAAAGAATAGACGAAGTGAATTACGTATGGTGTATAGAAATCGCAGCTGAAACTCCTCAATTATTTTAAAAAACGATGTAAATATGTAAGCAAATATTATATAATGAAGAAAAATAGTCGATTTCACTCATATTTCAGAAAGCATTCCAAAACAAGATGTTGACGTTATAATGCAATATTACATATATTTCCATACAAATCTTCGGTGCGTCAAAAATGTTATAGATATTTTACCAAAATACTTCGGGTAATATCATTTACCGCTAATAATGACTAGTTTTGGTATGTTTTCAAGTGGCGCATCATTAAATCCGTTTTTGTTAATAATATTCGGCATTGGCGTTTTTATTGCAGCAGCGTGTAAAAAGATTGAGCCTCGACTTAAAACTAATCGAAATACTTCGAAATAGCAAGTATCAGATATAAAACATTACTTGATCAAATTCGATTTTATTTGCGTGGTATAAACTATGATATGGACGATTTAATACAAGAATTCCGCATTATTGATAGTATATTAACAGATATTCTGCCATTTTGAGTTAGCAAATATGAAAAATATAATAAGCAGTAGCTGTTTAATTTTATGTAGCTTTAGAATTATCGTTATCAAATATATCGACCATTTTATCAATAAATGTCATTACAGCATCTGCCCAACCCGCTCATCAGTTGCAGTTGAGAATAACCATACGGATTCATATTTTTTTTTTATTTTGATATTATACATTTTTTGTCTAAAATATTACTTTGGCTAATAAATATATTATGAAGAAAGTATAGTTGGCTAATAAATATATTATGAAGAAAGTATAGTAATGTAAAATCAAAGAAATGTTAAAAATCTGATAAAAGTGCCTGAAATTCCCACTCGTGTACTACTTAATATTTTTTTAAAACAAATAGCAAAATTGTGTAAATGATAAATGTTTTCGAAAAATTTAATCGAAGTATTTTTATTTGACACGTGCATAACTCGTAAATGCTGTAGATGTTTTGAACATATTTCACTACTGTAAATGATCCGTAAGTGCGTCACAGCAATTGGGTTGCCCAAAGATTACATAATACCGTCATCCGCCTACACAAATATTGAATTTGCAATTGTTTTTCCAAAATTAACAATCAAGTCTAATATTCATTCTAGAGATGCGTCAAGGCTGGTTCTGTCCAGAAATGACGCATCTGCTTACATACAAAATTTCATTAGTAATGGGTTTTTCAATGATGTAAAGGATTTTTTCTCTAGAACATAACGATATATACATTAGGCCAAATTCTATTTTGTGCTCATTTTGTGATGGGATTTATAACTATGCGGTTCGAATCACTTATTGTGGAACGTGATGTAGGTACATTAGTTATCACAATATCTGCTTGTTTGATTACAACCTATTCTGTCTGTCTGCACTAAGAGATAGAAGCCTCCTTGCATTTGAATATAAAAAATAAAATAAAAGGGTGGTTTTTAAGGCAGATTGAGGCTTTTCTAAGCTAAAAATCGCTTTGGTACAACATCATTCCTTAGAGACAATGTGGGGGTTTCTGAGAAAATCATCCTTGCATTTGGATATATATATATATATATATATATATATATATATATATATATATATATATATATATATATATATATATATATATATATATATATATATATATATATATATATATTATTTTGAAATAAAAGGGTGGATTTTTAAAGGAGATTGAGGCTTTTCTAAACTAAACTAAACTATTAATACTACTGGTAACATGATGAATTGACAAATGTGCGCTGACAAGCAGAGCAATGCACTCGTTCTTGTCCTTCGTCCAGACAGGACTTAGAAGCTAAACATCATGTTCCTGTTCTAATAGCCATAGTCACATCTCTTACAGTAATGACCGTACCCCGGGAAATCCGCTACACTGGTAATGGCATAAACATGTTTATCGAGAAAATAGACGTGAATGTATTTTCCGTCTGTAACATTTTTGCCTCGAATCAAGAGGTCAACACACTTCTTAAGGGTGTACTTCAACACGTAGCTTGGAATTAAGACGTCTTGCAATTTTTGCATTTCAGGAATGCCACAAGCGGTGTTTTTGGATATCTCCGCTTGCTGTAACAGAGTTCTGCTTTGCTTCGTTATTTGGCTCTGTCCGATTGCTGAATAGTTTTCCAGGCTCTTTTCCTGGTTTATGGACCAGAGGTTAGACAAAGTTTGAGGAAGAGAAGACCTATGCGGTGCCCTTTTTGTGAACGGCAAATTTGGTGTTAACATAAACAATGGCCCAATTGAGGGCCACTTTTATTAGCCAAAACTAGATATATATTCTAAATATGTCTATATTTGTGTGTTATCTTTATGTTTATCTAATCCTCTCCGCAGGCGCGCGTACTCGGATCAGTCCCTTGCTACATTGTTATAAGTGTGCAGTACTGTGACGTCATCCACCTGTTTCATTCCTCTTGTCGCTATACAAAACTCCAATTGGCACTATAGTGTCCCATGGTGTGCCATTTTTTTTTTATCGTAAAATCGTGACGCCAAATTGTCTCGGGGGTGGGGATATTTTGCATGGAAGATCCATTGACATCAAAGTATCCCCATACACAACAATACCAGTAACCTTTCGAATAAATCAAATATTGAATACAATGTAAATTTACTACGGTGGAAGTCAGTTTTTCACTGCACACCATTTAACATTTGCAGCTACATTTTAAAGTGTCTATCATATAGAGCCTCTTTCTGGGTAAGAAAAAATATACGCATTATCGCAGAGGGAACTGAATCAACTGCATTTGGAAAACTAAACGTTATAATGGATCTTTCTAAAATTAGTTATAGCTGACGTCATAAGCATGTACTCATGACGTCACATTTGGTTATATCCAGATACCTTGCAACAACCAATTTCATATTTTTACAGAATATATGGTAATGCGACAATGGAAAATTACCAAATTTTTTGTCAGAATCGTGCAATATTTACCGATATTGAACACCTTCATACTTTATCCCACGTGCAAAGAAACTATTTTCAAACGCAAACATTTTTTTATGAATGAACTAAAGCATATATTTCATAGAAGGCCACATACCAGCAAATGTTTCATAGACTGATACAAACTGCTTTGGCACATTCCGCGTTTGATGCAATGTTTCAAATTTAACTATATATTGACGTTATACAGGTTCCTCACCATAAAATGCAAGTTATACACATAAACTGTCTTCTTTAGCTGTTAATAAAAATGGCCAAAAATATACTTACAATTTTACATCCCAAATTTCCTCAAAAAATATATTTTCGTAGGTCTGTAAATCTGAATTAGATGAGCCATGTCATGCGTTCTCAAGGTTGATTACACATTTTGAAATTGTACGGTAATTTCGAGCATATTCCAAGTGCAGCTACATCCTCCTTACTGCACTCAAAATGAAATAAACATTAAACTCCACAGCGTGTTTTCGATAATTGCAATGAAAAGGCTTCACAATTTTTCCCACATTGTGATCTGAATCATTCAATGAGAGAAAAGAAACACGCATGCAGATATCAACACAATTAAAAAAAAATAAATTGGCAGACGCTGCTGGAAACCGATGCAAGTCATTTCATGTAGATAAATCCAGACCATAATCAAATGATTGCTTTGAATCGACATATATACTAAAAGGTATTCATTCCAGATCAAATGGAAAAGTTGTTGCAATGTGTATTCATCAACAATATTACTCCAGATTTCAATTTTAAGTAGAGTAAGCGCCATTTTCTTTCGAAACTTTATTCTAGCGCGCGACCAACTTCATATTTATCTGGGCGGAGTTATGCGCTTATTAATAATGTTGTGTAATGATCCATGAACGCTTATATATTTAGTTCGAAATATGGCAAACATTTAGTTACTTTTTCTTCAGTGTATTTTTGTTTATACATTTAAGCCTTGGGAAGAATAAGAAATGAGCATATAATAAAATGGTTACTGTATATGTATGGGAAAACGTCGTGCAGTATAGCCATCCGAAAAACTCATATTTTCCCATACAAATGCAGTAACCTATAAATATCGTTTTGGTCGTCGCATGAAAACCATGTGAGAAACAAATGTAATAAACCGTCAGCAGTCACTGGCAGCTTGCATTTTGTTAGGATAAAGTATGAACAACATCCGAATATGCAATCTAATACAATGAACACATACAATGATTTTTATAAAACAGATGTTATTGATAAAAAAATTCTCGTCATGTATAAGGATTGCATGGATATATGTTATATTGTTGGTAGTGGCTTGGCTATCGGGTCCGTACCAATAACCTGTGCGTCTAGTCCTATGCGGCAAGTATGGGCTAATATTATACAAGTCATTTGTCTATATAAATTAATAGGAACAAATGTCTTAAATTCTTGTCTTTATTTAATACCAATATTTTCTGTTAGATACGTCGTATTTATAAATTGAAAATATCCTTACTTTTAGTATAATTTGTGTATATATATATATATATATCTATATATATATACGAGAAAGAGATATAGATATATAGAGATACATATAGAGTTAGATATATAGAGAAAGATATATATATATTGGTTAGCACCTATACTGTTTTCGAGAAATAATGACTCTTTCTTTACTTTATCTAGAAGTTCCTAATCCCTCTTTCCGTTTGGTCAGGATGCAAGTCCCATTTGCGAGCACCGATGAATAGTCTTAAACAGCTCCAATGCAAATCTTTTAATGTAGAACAAACTGGCAGAAATTCGTTTAGTTAATCGCAGGTTCCCAACATGTAATGAAAGCCATTAAAGATAAGCCATATACAGTAGTTGCATTTATGTAACCATCAAGTAACATATAAGAATATTATCTCGTACCAGTCATACATCCAGATACAGGCCACAATAATGGAAGCACTGTGTGAGTGCATATGTGTTTTGGTGGTGAAGAGGAGTTATACAGTTAACAAAAAGTCGATAAAAATTTAAAAATATATAATGGATTGAAAAAAACGTGTAAACTATGATTGTCTTCAGCTCGTTTCTGTACTATTAATAGATCCCAGTTGAACGGGGAAGGAACAGAAGTTCTCAGATGTGGTTAGAGACAACTGCTCCTATTTAGTTTGTTTTATTTAGTTATATATAGTGTTGCTAGTTTATTTAATGGGGAAGCTTTACTTCTGTAATCAAAATGTATTCGTTAATTTTCTGGCCAACAATGACTGTACAACCCCTATTTATAACCTTCTCTGCACACGATATAGCACAACTTTACCAACCGTTGATAGCACGGCAAGCCAGGTAACTTGTTAGTACCTTGATAATGTATGCTGTTAAAAAAGTTTGCATGGTATATACTGTCAACATTGTAAATACATAAATACTCGGCTGTAATTTTTGAGTATTGCACAGCTTGTTTACAAAGAATAAGAACATCTGATAAATTTTGTTTGCGATAATAATACAAAGACCTCACTAAAGACTATATGTATTGCACTCCCTCTACAATGCACATTAAGACAATTTGAAACTAATGGTTTTAGGAAATACTTGTTTTGAAATGTTAGGAGACGCAAGTTCTAAAAAATGAGATCCATAGTGAGTGAATGAAGTAGTGTGAAATGTATGTGTCCATATCTTTTAATATATTACGAACATATAATCTTAAGAAACTTTAAAAAAAGAGTGTGATATTTCTAAGCACATGGTACAGATATGAAATTTATTTCGTTTCTTAAGGAACTCTGTATTTAAAACGATACAATCTGTGCTGGCCCAGTGGTTTAAAGCTCTTTCCGTTACGGATCACTGCCATCTCAACTCTGCGTTGGTTCGAGTCTATAAGATTTGGCGAATGTGAATATGTGAGAAAGCTTCCCAGTAGCTTCTCGTGGGTCAGTGGTTCTTTACGCGGATTGCCCGGTTTTTTCCTCCACCATTAATACTGACATTCATGTATAGCCTATCGTATACTGAAAAATGGCGTTAAGCCCCACAACAACAACAACCTGTGCTGGACTCAAAAGATTACACCATAGCAGTGCCTTTCCTTGCTGTCATAGTCACAAGACATTTGAAAGAACAAAACTGCCGTTACGACATTGCCACGACCGTCGCGTATACCAAACCCTACTAAAAGATATGGGGGGGAAAGAAAGTGAAAAGAAAAAACAAACTCCCAGTGTGAAATCAGTAGACAGATCCCAAAATAGCCGTTCGATGATCTGGTAACTATGCGGCGACAAGACGCCAGGAATACATCAGTATCCAACTGGGGAAGAAATCTGTCGCTGTCTGGAGCATCATTTGTCGGACAGATTGCAGAATGGTATGACTCTAATATAAAGACCCATCTTATCGAAACATAGAAGGCGAGCCTCGGGGTAATATAGCCAAGAGAGTTCCACTACATATTTTATTTTCTGTTTATTCTAGTACAGTTGCATTCTCCTCGTACAAAATCTTGTTTTAGGTTTGGAACGAAATTGATTCCACATCTGTTGAAAGCAGGAGTGTACCCAAGTAAATTAAGTTCACACACAAATCTATACACATATTTATTTCCTGCAGTTTTATGGATAATATTCTTGCTGTAATACTATCGAAGTCCCCTACTCAGTTTCTCGTAGTTATCAGGTTTTTTCTTCTGAATGCCCCAGCGACGAGCCACCTCATCAGGATCTGACAGTTTGCATTCCCTATCGTCCCCCGTCCAACTGATTAAATGCTGACACGGGTTATCCGTTAAAAGTTGTAGCAAAAGCTGCCACAATTGGATAGGTCTACCGCCTGCCATAAGAAAACAATCAAAAGTAAAGCTTTACATACAATGAATCAAGCCCCCACCCAGCCACTGCTGCTAGCTTGAGATCCCTTTGAGCTTCATATCAATTCCAACGTCATCCTGACAGTTGGCATCCATGCAAAGGTCCATAATATTGTTAAATATTATGTGATTTTCTGAACACTCTATTAGTTTAAAATCTCCAAAAGGTTTGTCAGTAATATAGCACACTATCCTGAAAATAAACGAGAAATTGTCAAATTTCCCAGAAATTTCAGGAAATATCTGAAAAGTTTATTGACTTTGGAAGATTTGATTCTACACAAGTTCTGAAAACTCATCTTGTCAATTTAGTTACATAACTGCAAAGAAAACACATTCCAACGCATGGATGTTTTTTGAAATACCTTAAGAACATCACTTTATGATTTTTAACAAAAAATTATTTTAACAATTCTATCATAATTCAAAACCTCCAGATCAAAGCAAGTTGGAAAATCTATAAGATTGCACAGAATCATGAAAAACAGCGCCGACATCAGCAACCAAGCCAAATGTCAATAATGTGTCGAGTCTGAAAGTATACAGCTTTTTTTTCGCCATAGCTAGACTACAAGACAAGCCATTACTGAAACATTATTTACTGAAATAAAAATGAACTGTGAAACATCAGTAAAGGGAGATAACTTAAGAAAATTATGAGACAATTAAGCATTAAATGATAAATTATAATACGCGTTGAATTATACAAATGATATTAACTGCTTCGAATACTTACTTCTAGAGTCTCTAACACTCATGGACTTTTAAATTCTTAATACAAATACATGCACCACTACTGTTGTTTCAAATGTAGATCCAAGTCTAACCATAACATTGACATAATACATATAACACGTCTGTTGGCCTATGTTTTTAATCTAAAACAAGACATTGTAAACACATTTTGAATGTCCTATTCATTGTTCACCTCTTTAAATACTAGCAATACTAGCAATGGCAAGAAATTGTCTTTTCAAAGTGTTCCCAGAATTTAAAGTTTATAAAATAATTTACATGTTTTTATTACACATACGAGTCGCAATTAAATCCAAATCTAAATACAGTATGAATCACTTCTCTATTAAATCTACATCAATAAATTCTAGAAATGGCATACAATTTATTTCTTCTCAAATTGTTTCCAGGATTTAATGTTTGTAAAATAATTAATTTACACCATTTTGATCATTATATTTAACATTAAATAAGTCACTTTCAAATGTTTTCAATATCAATATAATGGTTTACTACCTTGATTGGATGGGAGCAAACACCCACCAAAAAGCTGAGTGCAGACTGGATCACTTTGTTGATGGAACATTATTCACTGATGCTTGATTCTAAAAGTATCAATTAAAATTCACCAATTAAAGGGCAGCTCTACAGATATTGTGTATTTCTGAGAGTGACAGGAGTAAGGTAAACCATTGGTAGAGAGAATACTTTCTATTTATTTATTTATTTAATTTAAGTGCAATTAACATTATTTAAATATAGTAGGGTTATAATTGTTCCTTCAATAACCCTTACTTCTCACCAATCACAAACAAATCATATGGTTAGGAAAAATGTTGCTGCTGCTAATTGTATCAGTGTAAATCAGTTGAGGCAATAATGTAGATACCTTTCCTGTTAAGGATACAATAGGCAATAGATAGAATGATCACATTGAAAATGTCACTGGATGATCATTAAAAAATCAATCAGTTCATACGAATTATTTGTACTAAATTTGTTTGGTTTTCTTTTCCATACCATCTTTCTAGAATGCCCATTTATTGCTCTTCCTCTTCAGAAGTCTCAAACTTTTCAAGTGTCTTGGACATGTTCTGATTTGTCTTTGGGGTGAGGGAAGAAACTTGTGTGGAGGTGGGACCATCTGAAATATAGAACATGAACAATGTTAAAAATAGAACTCCTATGGTGCAAATTTCATCTATACAATTTGAAACAATGTTGCAGCATGCAGCAAACATCAAGATAACACTGAAGGAATCTTACTAACCTAATCTACTTTTGCGGTCAAGTACAATAGATCAAGGGACAATAGTTTGTTTGTTTGTAACAGTACATTCAACATATTACAGACTATTATCATAAGATATTAGATATTATATGGAGAATTTTGACCTGGGCTTATTATCCAATCCAAGTGAGTAAATATGCTATTTCTAGTTGGTGAACTATATTTTCATAATTTTGCAGAATTATTCAAATAGGTTTAGCTTGTATTTTCTTAAAACTATTATTGGTTGAAATGAGCATAACTGTTCTAATTAACTATTACCAATTACTAGTTCTTTTGTTCACTAATTGATTCAAAAGAAAGATTACTTGTTAAAGTTATTTTCTGCAACCTGGGTATGATTGTATGATTGATGGGAACACTGTAGATAAAAGCTGTTGTTGTGGGGCTTCATGCCATTGTTTCATCACATGATAGGCTATGCATGGTGGCCAGTATGAATGGTGTAGGAAGAAACTGGGAAATCACTGGGAAGAACCACTGACCCACGAGCAAGCTTTCTCACAAGTCCACATTTGCCGAATCCTACACTCGAACCCACGCAGGCAGGGGTGAGATGGCAGTGATCCGTAACGGAGAGCGCTTTAAACTACTCGGCCACTTGGGGTCCCTGTAAATAAATGCCAAGGAAGGTGTAAGCATACTATTAATAGCTTAATATCTTCCTAAAGTATGTATTTGAAGATCAGGCCACTTTCAACATTTTATTGAAGAATGCTGTTTATATTGGAAAATATTACTCATTCCGTCTCTACATGTATATAACCATGTTTAATGCGATATCTCATGGTATATATAAATCTTATTCCCCATACTGAATTTGTACACATACTTTTATATTTTCAATGAATTTGTACATAAACTGTAATATATTAATGAATTTGTACATAAACGTTTCTAGTTTCATTGAATTTATTCATGAACAGTAATATATTTAATGAACTTGTACATTGACTGTAATATATTTAATGTGTACATGCACGTTTATATATTCAATGAATTTGTACATGAACAGTAATATATTTAATGAATTTGTACATTGACTGTGTAACATATTTAATGTATTTTTACATGCACATTTATATATTTAATGAATTTGTACATGAACAGTAATATATTTAATGAATTTGTACATGAACAGTAATATATTTAATGAATTTGTACATGAACAGTAATATATTTAATGAATTTGTACATGAACAGTAATATATTTAATGAATTAGTACATAAGCTTTATATATTTAATGGATTTTTACATAAGCTTTATATATTTAATGGATTTTTACATAAGCTTTATATATTTAATGGATTTTTACATAAGCTTTATATATTTAATGGATTTTTACATAAGCTTTATATATTTAATGGATTTGTACATAAGCTTTATATATTTAATGGATTTGTACATAAGCTTTATATATTTAATGGATTTGTACATAAGCTTTATATATTTAATGGATTTGTACATAAGCTTTATATATTTAATGGATTTGTACATAAGCTTTATATATTTAATGGATTTGTACATAAGCTTTATATATTTAATGGATTTGTACATAAGCTTTATATATTTAATGGATTTGTACATAAGCTTTATATATTTAATGGATTTGTACATAAGCTTTATATATTTAATGGATTTGTACATAAGCTTTCTATATTTAATGGATTTGTACATAAGCTTTTCTATATTTAATGGATTTTACATAAGCTTTATATATTCAATGAATTTGTACAACTGTAATATATATTATATAATGAATGTGTACATTGACTGTAATATATTTAATGAATTTGTACATAAAATGTAATATATTTAATGAAATTGTACATAAACTATGATGCTTAATTATTTTGTACATAATTTTGATGTTTAATGAATTTATACATAAACCTTTATATTGAAATTTGAACTATTTTATTAACATGTTCTCATTTGCTGTCAAATATGGCCACTGTAACTAAACAATAAAAATTCTTAAAATGACTTCACAAAATCTAAAGAATTTGAGTTTGTTTTTCAGAAGTTTCATAGCAAAAAATTGTCAAGTATGTACAGATGATGCCAGTTAGCTGTCAATCAAAATAGAAAAAAAGACTTAAAACCTTCTATATCAAAATCTGCTCACCAGAATTTGACCAAAATTTGAGTCCTAGCTTGAATATTTTTCAGATTATACAAATCATTCCGATCTGTTATCCAATATTGCTGCCATTACTAGAAAAAGAAACAATGAAACAACTTTATCTCAAAATTCTGCTGAACAGAATTTCACCAAATTTTACAGATCATTCTGGCACAAAGGTCTTTAAATATTGGATGAGTGATGGATTTGGCATGGGTGTGTCAAAAAATAAAGGGCAACAATATGAAAATGCAAGAAATGTATATTTCAGAGCATATACATTAAACAGTACTGTATGGAATACGAAAGCACTCTGTTGATTCAGATTTCTTGACAAACTTGACTCTTGCAGTTTATTTATTGGCATTAGTCAGTTGTTAGACAGGTGAGTGATCTTATGTACCTCATTCTTAATTCAGTGCATCTTTTTGTTATGCAGCACTGTGTGTGTGACTTTGATTCTTAGCGTATCTTTAATAATTTTTCTGCCATATCACTACTATGTCTGCAGTGTGACAGTTTATAGTGTTGTCTAGGACTGAGATATCATGCCACATACCTGTGGCATGAAATCCCACCAAGTAACATTATCCTGACACCAGTCCAACCAATCCTAGCACTAACCTCTTACTGCAGAGTGCTAAAGAGAAGTAGCTTTTAGTACCATTTTTAAAGTCTTTGGTATGACCCGACCTCCTACATCTGAGGTGAATGCTGCAACCACTAGGCCATCGAATTGGTGATACCCATGCTGTATAGACATAAAGGCAGAAGAGTAAGAGTAGCAGTTGCCTCCCCTTTCACATTTGTAAATGTTCCTTGCTAAAGGTTCCCCCTTTCTATTTACAGCTGAACTTCAATCAATACTTAACACTGAAAAAGATCAGGATATTCATAAAATAATACTGAGTGAATTTAGGGCACATTCTGTGCTATCTGTTTCAACACTGTGCAAGCAAGAAATGCGGAAAGAGATGAAACTCAATTCATATTTCCCTAAGTACACTGACCAAGTTGTGACAGTATATTTTTTTCAATTGTATCTGAATCTTATTGCTAGTAGATGGTATTCATATGCTGTCATTACAGACTGGTACAATTATTTCCCATGAAATTTCTGTCTTGTACAATAAATAGTGCATGGGAAGAATTGATTAAAAAAAGTCAGTGGTAACTGCAGAAAAGAAAGGCAATTTTATGAATGTATGATGTATGATGTATACAATGTGTGAGAAATTCTGATATTGCTATATCATAAAATATGTAACAGTAATGAATTATTCCCTCAATATCAATAGCAAGGAAAATTTACTCAAGCAGGTTGCAAAGTTCCATGTAGAAAAAACAAAATGACTTTTATTAAATATCTTTGAAACATTTCATTATTGTCCAGATGAAGAGGTACATTGCCTTCTGGATGATTTCCTTAAAGACTCTGGGATATTAATCCGATATTACTTTAAAGCTAAAGCGTGATTTACCTTTTCAAAAGTAGCTGGTTAATTTGTTTAAAATCTGATCTAAAATTAATAAAAGATTTTATTGAAAAGAGACCAATTCCTGACAAATTTTTTCTTCTGTCAGAAGAATACATTAGAAATATTTAAGAATTTGAAAATAACACTTTTGATTTGCTTTATAAAATGTTTTGAATCCCAACATCATTTTAACAGAGCATTTATTTGACATGAAAATATTCTCAGGTGTAGCAAAGCCATGTTGTAGATGTTTAACAATCTTGTGTATTGCATGAAAAAAATCAACTGCATTCATTTGATTTAAGCATAAATTAAAAAAGTATAAATCCTGCTTTAAAGTTAAGTCAAAATGTAATTTATCTCTTCAAAAATAACTTGAATTTGCTGAAAGCCTGTTCTAAAATTTATTAAAGAGTTTATTAAAAAGAGACCAAGTCCAGACAAATATTTCCAATTTTGCCAAAGTGAGAACTTTGGCAATACATAAGGCTTTGAAACTAATACAATGGACTGCACAAAATAGTTTTGAATACCAACATTATTTTAATAGAACAGTCATTTGGCATTAAAATATTTTATTTAGTAAAGTCATGTCCTACAACTTTTTCACACTTGTGTATTTGATGATCATTTTGTCAAAGTGTTTTTGATCTTGTTTGCGGAGTATATCTAAGTCGAAAGTAATTTGTAACTGCTGTACGGTAATATTTAAAACTTGAATGTAATAAATTGTTTGTACCAAAAGTACTTCCCAGTGGGTTTCGTGATTGCTTTGTACAGACTGGTGTAATCTGGTTCTGAAAAAAAATATATCTTTTTGGTGGGAAGTACATCTATTAACTCTGACCCTTCGTAACGTTAAGTATGATTCTTTGTTTATTGGTTCTTGTATCCAAGGAGTCATTAAATATCAAAGGACATTTTCTATGCAAGGGTTTCAGCGACATGAAACGAAGAGCTGAAACTGCCGTAGGCAAGGCTAGTTTTGTTTTCTACTGTCGGTGTATTTCAGCAAAGGATAAGAAAGAATATAGGTAACAAATTGGCTTAGTAATATAATCTACAGTTGTTTATATCCTTGCCGCAAATTCAAATTTCCAAACGATGATCCAGTGACATCAATCTTACAAAAAAGGATTTGATTTGAGGTAGTTGTTGCTTTTGTAGTTAGTGGAGGGATGAAGTGTTTAACGGCATGCTCATAACTTCTTCATTTTATATTCGATGATTGGTATAGCTTCTTTCGAAGAATAAAAACTTAGCGGGTTGTGATGGTTTGTGGGATCGGGGAAATATCTTTCCTACAAACTTTGGCTTTTTGGATACGATGTTTTCCTATTTAAATTGTTTTTCGATTATTAATGTTTTTTGGTATCGTATATGTCATCTTCATCCTTGGTCAATCCAAGTAACTTGGACAAATATACAGTTTGCCGTTCATATCTTCTATTTTGTATAATGTGGGTCACTGGGACGCATTTAGGTACATTTCTCTGCTTACCGTCGCAGAGAGCTTCGACCACTTTGATTCAAGACAATTTGTGAATGTTCGCACAACCATTGAACTTATGTGAAGTCCAAGAAAGCACCAAGCCGAATCTGAAAAGACATGAATGACACAAAATAAATAGTTATCGGTTTGCCATTGTTGACCTAATCCGGCTTCTTTGTTTTGGATTTTTAAACATTTTCGTCCGATGGTTCTGTGCAATATGTACGCCAATTGCTTTTGAATGCAACGCCATATAGCTTGCAGAAGTAACCGTTTGAGCTCGAGTTTAGTCCTCGACAAAATGTTGAATTATGTGGTCATTGCATGGACGTGATTGCTAGCAAAGAGTGTAACTGTGTTGTTTTCGCTCAAAAAGTCGCGAAGCTTGACGCATTTAGGGTCGTGTATTATATTGGCTTTTAATGCTTGACATTACAATGAGTAATACGAGCAGCAAAGGAAGTTTCCACATAACTAATAGTTTCTTTGTTCAGATGCTTACTTAATTTTAATTTCCCTTTCGTCTTGAATTTTTTTAACCTTATGTGGAAGAGGGTATGAACATTGTCTTCATTTTATGTCGCCTATGAGTAGAGTAAGGTGTCTTCAGAGCTGACATGCTGGATTTTTGGAAGGTCCTATTCATTCTCATCTTGTCGCGGAGTAATAATAACTTGTCTTTATAATCAACTGGATGAAAATATGTTCCTTCCTGTGCATTCTTCTTAGGTAACGTCGTTTTTATGGCTTAGCAGCAGTAGTATCTAGAGTAAACGAAGACGCTGACGAAGCAGAAGTAGAAATTTCTCTACAGATTTGTTTCCACGTTTTCGTCAGTTGAGGATACACATATCTTAACCAGATTTGGCTGGCAATATCAGTAACGAAGGAAGAATAGTCGTGGAAAGAAAGAAGACGTTAGGTTGAGGTTTTAGGGACTACACGCGGTTACTAGCCGTAGTACCCCAGTTTGTTCTATTTGGAATTTTTAGAAGAGGATTATAGAAAATGTGAAATAATTACAGCGTCCTTCGTTTTTGTCTGTCAGTTGTAGATTAGGAGTTTGCGTAGGTTATGCTTTTATTAGTGCTGACAAGAGATCCCATTCCCGCTGCTTTCATGATTGCTTATTTTGATTGAGTATTGACCGTCGTATCAGTCATTTGTGTCTATAACTATCAAAATTAACGCTGCGTTAATGTTATGACACAACCGTTTTATGAGCATTGAAACTGATGTTGCGATGCGATTGAAATAAATGTATGTAGTGTAATTAACGTTAGTATTAATATATTGGGTTTTTTCTTGTCACCCAATTATTGGGGTTTTCTTTTGGTCTTCTACTAGCATGTTACTGCAGATGTCGAGATGTTTTTGACTAGAGTCAGACAGAATCCAATTATCTTCTGCAAACAAAATGGATTCTCGGTGGCTTTCTCTATATGTATATGCCGATTGCAACTCTTTTCAACACTACATAATAATTTATTTAGGAAGATCACAAATAATACCTATTTGTGTTCGATCGAATATTCAGAAAATCCTGTTTTGCCTGAACCTCATCGTCCAGCAATTGCCATCTTAAATTGAAGATACAATTGCACACAAGTTTAACTACATCAAAGCAAGATGTTTTATGCATTTTTTACATATAGATTTTTATGTTTTGCGTATTTCATGAGCGAAACATCTTGTTTCAATGTGTCGTGTCCAAAACTTTTCCAGTCATGTATATGATTCAAGTTGTGAATCTGTTGACGTATCCACCTAACACGCGCGATTCTTTGTAAGTAGGTAAAAGGTGACAAAAGTGCCGCAGACATGTAGCATGATGTCCTACCCAGTTTCATTATCCTGACACCAGGATAACCCGTCCCAAAACTAACCTCTTAATGCTTATCGCCTGGCAAGGCATCTGTTATTACCTGTTAGTAATTTTATGACTCGGCTGTGGTTCGAACCTACGACCCCGCATCTGCGAATGACACTAACCACTAGGCTATCAAAGCGGTCACTTTTTATTGATTTATTTGTATATTTCTTATTCACAGTGAAAAATAAAATATACCTAATACGATACTTTGTTGTGGGAAACGTAATAAACATATGTTCAAAGTGATATATCCTTAAATTAAAACCTATCAACACCAAATGAAGATTCTTTGTGTCATTTACTATGATGCTGACAGTATGATGATCTTGTAATGTAACTCCTCACACAGTCATCACAATTGCTTTCTTTAATGAAGTATCATATCCGTTCATTCAGTCTGTCTATTATTTATAAATCAAACACGAAATTTTACAAGTTGATGTGTTGTTTTTCTGTGCATCGGATTATAGAGCGAAACCAGCGAATTATGACTGTAATCAAGGAATGCAGTATCCATGGCATTAACGCAGCGAAGGAAAAGAAACAAAACAAACCACTTCAAACTAATCAAGTTGGCTGCAAAAAGCAATTTTCAGGTACATATTAAAGGAATAATCATTCGCGAACCTTTATAATAAATTAACTAAAATTTGGAAAGGAACAAAGATAGCTGAACAAAACTCATATCTGTTAAAATATAAAGATAAATACATATTTATCTGGGGATTTATTTGGTGTACATGCAATTAGGAATGTGAACAAGTTTCTAGCATGCTGCAAAGAATGTAAGGTCTCTTGCAGACAAAAAAAAAACTAAGGATTTTGAGAAGCAATCCTTCAAATTGACTAATAAAGGTGTAAACAAATGGAGAAACTGAGCCAAAGCAACAACTGTTAAAATTTGTTGCAACAAACATAAATTTTCGAACAGCGGTATACATCTATATTATGCAGGAAGAATTATTGTTGGAAAACAGGCAACTCTCAGTAGGAATAAAACAAATAAAATAATGACTAAATATCACGATTGTATAACCTATTAAAACAGTAGAAGCAGGTCAAATCCTATTTAAAATTATGAACCAAGGATTATCCACTGTCTTTTCCGATAAGAGCGCATGAAAAAGAGACACCACAAAACGTTATTTTTATAAGGCAGCGAGTACACATTTTAAGAGATCGCTTTCAAATAAATGCAAACGGTATCTGTCATTCTAAAATATTTCTGTAACATGTATGCTTTGATCATTTCATTCTCGAATGCTATTTTTATGCGGCTTTTAGGTTTTATTTTAAAATCAATTATTTAAATGTGTAACTTAATATATGTAACTTGTTAAAATGTTAAAATACAAAATCCTTTATTTTTTATGAGCGCTTTTATTTGTTTAAATACTCACAGAACTTGATAGGTAAATAGAGACAAAAAAAAGACCCCATTACATTCGTAATTCTTTGCCAACCAACATAATAACCAATACAATTTTATTGAATATTCTACTTCATTTTAAGTTTGATATATATCTATAAAAAATGATTTGTGACTTGACAGTGATGTAGTAGTACATCAAATTATATCCCTCCCGATACCGGAATATGTGCTAGCAGCACACCATGATATGCATTTTATTAGATAGAATCATTCAAATATAATTATATTATCGCGCAATGACATAATCAACGACATTAAAATTATTGTGATAACAGTAGAATATTATCGAACTTCCTCAACGAAACTTATTATTGTTTACGTCGATTTCTCAGCATTGGTATTAGAAATGGTTGTTCATCTCTCCATGTTAATCTTACAATATTCTAATGGAATGTGATGTTGTTAGGTTCTCTACTTTCTTTATCAGTAATATCGTTGAAGATAAAAGTGGCTCTGAAATCAGGAAGCTGATTCCCAGTTTCTTCAAAAATGACATAATTTTTATGAAAATTCCTGTCCTGGATCCAATCAGGCACTATTAGGTCGTTAGTTTACTAAATCTTTCAACTGAGTGACTTGCCTAAAAAATGACTGCTCTGAATGACCCTGGCTTTTCCACAAAGTTGTACTAGATGTAATCTTCAGTTTACGTGAATTTAAAAAAATTGAAGAACCTCCTGTTTCTGTTCATAAAATCATTCCTGATATAAAGGGTCAGTAATATAAGATTTCATTAGGAAGCTAAACTACGACATGAAATCTAAATAAGTATACATTTGTCTACCATTAAGGGTGTGAGAGAACAACAAAGATTATATTAAACATAAGAGTGTATCTCTCCACTTGTTGGTGCTATGTAGAAAGGCAATATAACAATACAAAAATCAAAACAGAAGATATTGTTTAATTAATAGTTTTAATATAATGGATTGTACTAAGCTAATTATGCGATTATGATTTTTCACGTAGCTTTCATAATTTTTTAGTCATATCGCTACGATGTCTGGAGTGTTGCAGTTTAAAGTGATGTCTAGCACTGGGTATCATTCCACTGACATGAAGCATGACGTTCCACCCAGTCACATTATCCTGACACCAGGCCGACCAGTCCTAACACTAACCTCTTCATGCTGAGCGTCAGGCGAGGAAACTGTTAGTACCATTTTTGTAAGTCTTTGGTATGACTCAATCGGGGATCGAACCCATCGGAGAGAGGTAAATAGACACAAAAAGACACCGATTAAAGCGGGAAAATATCCGAGAGAATATTTGGGGTTTTGAGAAGTTGTATTATAAATGTTCGCCGGTATTGAACATTTTACTATGACCTTACTAATGGCAATCGAAAACCACTGACACATTTGTAAAAGAATATGACCTTTTCTCTTCGGGCTTCAAAACATAGCTCTTACAACCTGTAATGTTTGCTTTAGAACCAATTAGTTCTTGCTATAAACATGTTGAAATGCATCACTAGGATCTTAAGATTAGGTTTTAGAAATTATAAGATACTGGTATTTTTGGATGATGTAGAAGAGAACTCCGTGAAATAAAATGTTTGCATCATATTTTAACGAGGGTTTAGAGCGTGTTAAGTATGCATATTAAAAATATGGATTTGATACTTCCGATAAATGACACGTTCCCGTTCGTTAAATCCATAGTAATGTAGTTATCATTGTATGATGTGAAGCCAACTGAATAAAATAAGCTCAGATCTACTGTCGGAATTTAAAACGGCAGATCAGGGTCAGGGGCTTTCGCTTAAATGTGTCGGGACGTCTCGCTTAAAAAATAAAGAGAAAAAGTTGATCCTGTTTAACAGGTTTTTAATGCGAGAAAATATGGTATGGCGGTATGAAGGAGATTTTATTGAAAGCCGTATGGTCCTCCGTGGATGTTCTATGGTGTGTTTTTGTTAAAAGCATCATATAAATAACACCATGGATCCCTATGGAAATCAACATAATGGATGGTTGTATATTCTCCTACGGAAAGGTCACAAGAAGCTGGTAATATCGCCCATATGTACATCTCACATAATGGGGCACCATATAAATTATATGGAAATTGAAGATGAAAACTGTGTTTTAGAAAATTATGTCGCGGTATTTAATAAGATTGGTAACGTGAAATAACAAAGCGGGAAGGCACACACACGCACACTCACACGCACACAATGTTACTGACAAACATGCTGCAGAGAAACGGTCCGTTTACAACAGTGAGCTGAACTAGACAAACTCATGTGCCGAAATATATGCACACGTATAAGAGAAAGGGGCATGTTTGGATATGATCATACTTACAGTCCAACACACATACAAATAAACAAACAAACGCATGAGACGGGAAATTTTATGTCAAGACAGGGTAACTGTCAGTTATATTGCAACTCTATGGTCTTAAACTAAGTAACAGAAGAGAACGAAAACCTATAAGTTTTCTAACATTCTTCTAATAATATATTTCCCAGAATACAAAGTGAAAATTGAAAAAAGAATTTACAGTATTGTGAATTAAATTCACAATAGTCCAAAAATTATATAATCAGTACTAACGATAAACATTCTAATTCAGTCCCAGTGGTGTTTGAAATATGGTGAAGCGCTAAGGAGTTTGATGTGCCAGTAGTCTCTAATGTACTAATGTACCTGTAGCCTGGAGTGTGACGATGCACTAGCAGTCTTTAAACAAATCACAATAATATAATCCATTCTAAATCATTCTGTTCTCAACAAGATAAAATCTGTTAATAAAAACTACAATATAGAACATCCGGTAGGCTAGGTAATTTTATTTGGAATACCAACGAGGGCGTTCACCACTTATTGCGTACTTTTGAGAGGGTGACGCATGAAAGGTGAATTTGTTTGCATTGAAAACATGCACAGTGGAGAGAGAGATAATGTTGGCATTCCTCATGCTACTTAGATGCAATATGATTGCAATTTCTTTTGATATTGCACTTTTGGAAATTGTAGATGATTTAAGAAAACAGATAATTAAAATGACTTCTCCAATGTGCTAAACAATCTGCCTGAATTGATCTAAATTACACTATCCTTAGCAGCAATTCAAATGGAGAAAATGAATTTTGCGAGATTAAACAATACCAGCTTCTAAAAGTGCAATGAATAAATTACCAAATATATCAAATGTAAAAACAAAGTTACCGTTTCTCTTTTATTCACTTTATCGCTGAAGTTCAGAAAGTAAAACCGATCAAGCAGAGCTTGCACTTTTTTAAAAGTGTACATCTGGAGGAATGCCAAGCTGTATACTCTATAACCCATATTACACGCATCAGTCACACACCAAAAGAAAGGGAATTAAATGTTCTTTGAACAATAACTTTCTGTACAAAATCTTTGTTACAAAGCCATTATAACAGTGAAGAAACCCGGGAAATTTCCAGTTCTTTAAAAGTATAAACCTATGCAAAATTAAAAACTGTATAGCGCCACTAATGTCCTTCACAAAGATCCAAATAAATATATTTACATGTAGAGATAATGATCCTAATATTTAACCAACATTCCAAAAGAAATATTAACTATGTATCATTTTTTACAAAATGACGCGCTCTAGTTAGGTACACAATAGACTTGACTTTAGACAAGGTCAAGTCCAAAATACAATAATATGTACCAAATACTAATGTAGAAAACAAAACCAGAACAACAATACAAATGAAATGTACATAACACTTATGCTTCCAATTCAACATATAATCACACATACATTTTATATTTAAAAGGTTTTGAATGTTAGCGCACTGTACAATACAGTACATCATTCATTCAGTTACACCCCATGTACGGCTGTACCATTTTTGTTAAAGGGACTGTCTAAAATCACTTGGAGCTAAATTAGTGTTTTATGGACTATGATGTCGCAAAGTATGCATGGTGTCTTCCCTTAAGAAGTCGATATCCATGTTTATGAGCTCATTCTTTGTCATGCAATAGATGCAAATCTCGGTTAGCCTTGCTCACGCGGATGGTGTGCTAGTGTTCAACCAATTTTACCAAACCCTTTTAAAACCTACACATATCCAGAGTCAGGCACCGGT